>CANDYM010000561.1:0-41958 GCA_947397865.1 Polietes domitor
CGGTGTGCTTGACACATCGATTAACTCCATTATGAAAATGCAAATTGTAAAACAAAACATGTAAATATAGCGAAATAGTTTCCTATATAAAACTAAATGAAATTCATTAAACTTTCCCACAAAAGATCTCTTTGACAAATGTTGCTCTTCGAGGTCATTTAACAGATATCTGGTAAATGGGGCGTATGATTGATATCAATTGATAACTTATTGCGGAAAATTGCAAAATTTCATGCGGATTTGTTGGATTCTTGTGCTAAATAAAATCTAATCAAGATTAGGAGTCTTAATGGGGAAGAATCAAAAATTCCGTGTAACAAGTGAGGACGATAAAAGGTTACCCTGCAAAAATCAAAATCAAAGCCATCTAAAATAGCATGACGAGACCACATGAATCGCCATATAAAGTCGCTATTTTCCTTGAAAGAATTTTGTTAAATTTTGTACTTAGCACGAAGTCAGTTAACATATGTACACTAGGCTGGGTCGTCGTTCATACGAATGGAAAAACAATTTCCAGTCACCTCACGAATTTTAAATTTGCGATTGTTTAATGATGATTTGCAAAATATGTCGTTCCTAGATCAAGCCGTCTGTGAACTAAACGTTGCTGAGAATACCCTTAAAAATCATGTTTTTCCCGTGTAATTATTTTTGTGTTGCATGTTTGTAATTTTTCTCAAATAATAGAACCTTGAAAAAAATTTTGATTATTGTCTTAGAGTAACTTATTGGTCGAATTTTTGTACATTTATAGTAATTATTTGCGTTTTTTCATAGTGACAACTGACAATGTTTTCGTATTTTGTGTAAGCATGAACACCGGTAGTTTCAGGGTAGTTCCCAAATATGACGTAGACGTCGACTAAGAATGGGTTTTACGAAATTCGTACTTTTAGGGGGTAAAACGGCCCAAAAAGAGATAAACATCAAACCATCGTCCTGACTAAACGGCAGTAGCTAGAAACATGAAATTCGGTGTGTTCCTTGCACTGACCATGCAGACGAGCTGCAAATAGGGATTTTTCGAAATTAGTACTTTTAAGGGAGGAAAGAGACAAAAGGGGATAAAAATGGTACCAATTTAAGAATTGCAGCTAGAATCGTGAAAATCGGTATTTACATTCCTCTGACAACGTAGACTTGCAACATAAATTGATTTTTCGAAATTTGTACTTACAAGAGGTGAGCGGGACAAAAAGGGATAAAAATGGTACCAACTAAAGTATTGTAGCTAGAATCGTGAAATTTGGTATGTAAATTTCTCTAACCATATAAAAGCGAAGTAAATTTGGATTTTTCGAAAATTGTGCTTTTAAGGTGCGTGCTGGACAGAAAGGGATAAAAATGGTACCAACTAAAGTATTACACCTAGGACCGTGAAATTTGGTATGTAAATTCCTCTGACCATATAAAAGCGAAGTAAAATTGGATTTTTCGAAAATTGTACTTTAAAGGGGTGTGTGTGACAAAAAGGGATACAATTGGTACCAACGAAAGTATTACACATAGATTAGTGAAATTTGGTATGTAAATTCCTCTGACCATATAAAAGCGAAGTAAAATTGGATTTTTCGAAATTTTTACTTTCAAGGGGTGCGCGGGGCAAAAAGGGATACAAGTTGTACCAATTTAAGTATTGCAGCTATAGTCCTGAAATTTGGTATGTAAATTCCACTGACAACGTAGTAGCGCAAATCTAAATGGATTTTTCGAAATTTGTACTTATAAGGGGTGAGTGGGACAAAAAGGTATACAAATTGTACCAACCAAAGTATTGTAGCTACAATCATGAAATTTGGAGTGTAAATTCCTCTGGCAATGGATAAAAGTAGTACCAACTAAAGTATTGAAAATTTACAATCGCTAATCTAAAATAATTTTTCGAAATTTTTACTTATAAACGGTGAGCGGGATAAAAATAGTACCAACTAAAATAGTGCAGTTAGAGTAGAAGCGCAATAGGAGGTGAGCGGGACAAAAAGGGATGAAAATTGTACCAACTAAAGTATTGCAGCTATAGACGAAAAATTTGGAGTGTAAATTCCTCTGACAACGTAGACTTGCAACAGAAATGGATTTATTGATTTAGTATGTAAATTCGTCTGACCACGTAGAAACGCAGTAAAATTGGACTTTCGAAATTTGTACTTTTAAGGGATGCGCGAGACGAAAAGGGATAAAAATTGTGTACAGTCCTTTAATTACTTAAACGCGGAACATAAATGGATATTTCAAAATTTGTACTTAATACAACGATACGTCCCGACAAGAAATAAATGTGTTACCAAATTAAATACATATTTTTAGGGGAAGCAAAAAAACATGTTACTTATAGTGGTTTTTCAAAATGTGTACTTTTTGGGAAAGAGGTGCAAAAAGTTATAAAGTAGCTAGCTGCATCTAGAAACATGAGATCGAGGATATAAATGGTGGTAATTTTTTGTTCAAAACTTGGTGGAAAATGATAAAAATTATACATACGAAGGAGTTCAGCTAAAATAGTGCATATCGACAAGCACATTACTTTGACTGTGTGTCAGTGCTATATAATAGGATGTTTCCAAATTACTATTTTAGTTTTATCTATATCCACCAAAAGGAAATTAAATAAATAGATAAATAAATAAATAACAGAGACGGGTAAAATTAACAAATAACTGACTTTTTCGCGTGCGAAACAGCGGGTACTGCTAGTTTTCCATAACTCCTCTTACAAAATGTTTCCAAGAAAAAATAGTTTTTAGTGGTTTTGAAAAACCACTTTTACTCTAAGATAAGAATACAAATTTCTATTTAAAGTGATCCGAAGGGTCTATAGATTTAGAAAAAAATGGTCCAAAATGCAACATAAAAAATACACGAAAACATGATTTTTAGAGGTGCTTTCAGGGGCGTTTAGCTCACAGACGGCTTGATCTAGGAACGAAATATTTTGCAAATCATGATTAAACAATCCAAACTTTGTTTTATATCGTGGAGTGGTGGGAAATAGTTTTTCCGTTTGTATGGACCGCGACACAGCCAAATGAAATAAAGGTGGTTACATTTTAAGGGCAGATTTTGATTTTGAATAAAACACAAATTATTTAGGAAATTTTTGTCATTTCTTTTTGTTATGATAATATCGGTATGGCTCATTTATGTATGGAACAAAATATAGGCCAAATGGCCACCGCGACCTCGGCGGCACACCTCCATCCGATGGTCCAAAGTTTCGATGACGCTGAGGCATAATTGAGGTTAAATGCCTTCAATGTGCCGAATTATCCCACCCTTTAGCTCTTGAATTGTTGCTGATTTATCAACGTACACCTTTTATTTCAAATGACCCAAAAGAAAGAAGTCCAACGGTGTCAAATCACATGATCTTGGTGGCCAATTGACATCGCCACCACGCCATTGAATTTGTCGTGCTTCGTTAGCTGTGTGGCATGTGGCACTGTCCTTTTGAGACCATATATCGTCCACATCCATGTCTTCCAAATCGGGGCATAAAATGTTCGTTACCATCTCACTATACCGAAGACCATGCACAGGCCCGATGATGCAGCCAGCCTATAAACCGCACCAAACAATCACTCTTTGTGGGTGCATTGGTTTTTCGTCAATCACTCTTGGATTATCATTCGCCCAAATGTGGCAATTCTGCTTATTGACGAATCCACTGAGGTTAAAATGTCCCTCATCACTGAAGATGATTTTCTTCTTGCCACCATTCTGACCATTGACGACGTTTGAAATGGTCAAGAGGCTTTAGTTATTAAGTCAATTGCACCTTGTAAGCGTGTAAATGCAAGTCTTTATACATAATGTTCATCAACGACGAGCGTGAGTCGTGCAATTGTTGGGAACGACGGACGGCTCTTCAGCCACACTACTTTCTGCAGTACGAGCATGCACTGGTGTTTTCACATCTCCTCACATTCCCCAATTTGCTCAAATTTTTGCACGATATGCGTTTTGATTTGAACGCCCATTTTCATAATTAGCGCGTTGCTCGATTGTGTATCTTTCCATGGTTCAAGTTGAGTTAGTCTGAAATTGGGAAATGAAATGCAGAAAAAACTTGACGTTTAGGTGTGGTCCACATTCAACATCGGCCCTTACAATTTAACCACCCTTTATAAGTGATATTTACTTAAGGGCTTATTGCAAAGAAATTTTTAACAATTTTCATATTTATATATAGGGTCCGCCAAATAACTTTCTTTTTTTTGAAAATGCTATAAAAAAAACTACTGAAGATTTTCTCAAATTTCTTTTTTTATTTGAAAGTACAATCTTTTGGGTTAATAATGGAAAATAATTTCATTCAAATGGCTGCCTCGGCTCCCCACAAATAATAGTCCAACGGTTGAATAGTAAACAAAAGAAATCGTTAGATGGCGGACCCTTACGTTACCAAATAAGGGTCCACCAAATAACATTTTTTTAAATGCTATAAAAAAACTACTGAATATTTTCTCAAATTAATTTTTTATTTGAAAGTACAATCCATCGGGTTAATAATGGAAAATAATTTCATTCAAATAGTCCAACGGTTGTATAGTTAAAAAAACGTTAGATGGTGGACCCTATATTTGAAATTTAATAAAAATTTTATTGATATTTTAATTTTGGGTCAAGAATTGGAAGAGAATTGACTAGTTATTACAGCGTCAGACAGACAGAACATCTGATAGGAATCGAATGCTCAATTACAGCGCTGATAGTCGAGTACGCTACTAACTCGACAACTGGGACGCTAATAATTTTCATATTTTATACTGGATTTTTAGCAAATTATGTAAATTGTTTATAAAATGCAAAAAACAAAATGCTTGAAAGTGAAAATATTAATGAAGAGAAAGGATAAGATTTCCCATAGAAAATCATGAGAGAAACCGCACCTAGGATTTCAATATTTCTGAAAGAAATCCTATTGAGAGACAAGACGAAATCCTACGAAAGAGAAGAACGCTATTGGAGCTCATGCAACAGGTCCCAGCAAAAAATTGAAAGTACTTCCGAAGGAAGCGCATTTTAATCGCATCTTAAAATCCAAATGCTATATTTTTTTTTAAACAGGAACTAATGAAATTTTCTTACTTTGAAACACTTTAAAATAACTTTTAAGTCTTTCAAAACAAAGGAATCCTTCCTATGACAACTCCATGTTAAATTCATTGATGAGATGCCAACTTTCACTACTTCCGAATCACAAGATGAACATCTTTTTCACTTCTTTGGGTGCTCTCTTTTTGCTGGGATATGAAATGTTGTGTACATGGAACGTGTGAGTGTTAATTATTAACGGATTCGAAATCGTTACAATTTCATTATGATTTCAAGAGTTATAACAGAAATCCATGCGAGAGACCAAAACAATTCCTATATAAAATGAAGAGAAGATCGTTCCAAATAACATTCAAAGAATTATGCAAAATGTTTCTCTTCGAGCACATGCAACAGTGTCGTGTACATGGAACGTATGAGTGATATTAATTAATGGCTTATTACAGAGAAATCAACATAATTGTAAAATTTAATACAGGATTTGTAAGAGAGTTTGCAAATTGTTACTAAAATACATTTAAGATTAAAAGGAAAACAAAAATTCGAAGTAATCGTAAAAAATATGTTTATAAAGCAGTCTGAAACTCAATCAAGAAATTTGCTTGTGACAGATAGTCATTAGGTATTTAGAGGTACTTTCCCATGCTGTTGTGTCAACAAAACCTGTCTATTCATATACCCTATACATACTTTTACTGGTACTTTTAAAATATGCAAATTTTTGTAACTTCTGAATACATTAAAACATAATTTTTACATATTCTTTATGAACCTTCTGTTACTGTCATCGCATTTTAGCTTTACATATGGACCATTTTGTGGTCACAGCTTCTATATTTATCCATAGATTTTCGTCAAATTCGGCTTGTTTTCTTCGTAAGGATCCCACTTGTTCTAATATAAAACAAAATACAATGTTATATTATTTAATTTTTTTAATTGTTGTGATTGCATGCAAAAAAAATATATTATCGGGAGAAAATAAATTTATTGCCTATTTTTTTGAGACTGTTCCTAAACCACTATTTCTATGTGAAAGTTAAATTCGTAGAATATGTCGACATCATAATTACAATCAATTGAATATACAAGGTTTTCCAACAAGAGGTGTTATTTTGGGATTCAAAGAAAAATGCCATTTTTTGAGATAAATGATCGAATGTTTATTTCATGATAAAGAGGAAGGTATGCCGTTAATAATGAAAAACTACATCAGTCAAATGGCGACCACGACCACGCTTACAGAACCATATCCTTTTCATGAAATTTGCCATAACCAAATCGCAAAATTGCTGTCCTATGTCCTCGATAGTCTCGCGAATTCTATCTTTGAGGTCTTGAATCGACGTTTTGTTGTTGGCGTAGACCGTATCTTTCACGTGGCCCCCAAGGAAGCAGTCGCAAGGTGTTAAATCACAAGATCTCCGTGGTCAATCACCTCTTTGAGAGATAACACGGTCTGAAAACTTTTCCCGTAAAAGAGCAATGGTTTCGTTGCTTGTGTGGCACGTAGCGCCGTCCTGTTGAAAGTAAACGTTGTCCAGATCGATACCATCCAACTCCGACCATAAAAAATCATTAATCATCTCTCGATAGTGTAATCCATTCACCGTAACTGTTGATCCAACCTCATTTTCGTAAAAGTAAGGTCCAATGACCCCACCGGACCATAAACCGCACCAAACAGTCACACGATGAGGATGGAGAGGCTTCTCAACGACAACTCTTGGGTTTCCGAGACCCAGATGCGACAATTTTGCTTGTTGACGTAGGTGGAAATGGGCGTTATCAGTCAAGATTATTTTTCGATGGAATTCCGGATCATTTTAATTCATCTCCAGGACCCAATCATAACACCTCTTTTTGGAAAACCCTGTATAAGCTGGTGCGTTTGGACCTATATTTTCAAAATGAAAGATAAAATATTAAAGCTAATATTGGAATTAAAAAAAAATAAAAAAAAATATATTTTAAAATTATTTTAATTGTTAAAGTCACTTAATCCTTTTCGACTAGCCAAAGGCTTTTGCCTAGGTATGTGTGTTTGTGGTTGTAAAATGGACATGTTTGTATATTTTCAAGTCATTTTTGTTTTTTTTTTCTCTCTCTCTTTCTTTCTCACAAACACGGTGACAGTGTTTTGGCTTGACATGGAAAACCAACAATAACAAAAAGTCACTCCATTATGCAGAGTTTATTTGTTTGTGGAGAATGTCAAATGTCTGTCGTATTGTTGTCTTCCAGCACGGTAATAGTATGGACAATGTGTTCTGTTTTTATTTTTTTTTTGCATGGCTGTGCCGCCTCAGCGTGTGTGTCACTCGGCAGGTGCCCAGAGTCGCAAATGTCAGTTGTCATTAAAATGTAGACAAAAAAGATAAAAATTGATTTATTTACTAAATGTTGAACGGTCACTGTTGTTACATGGCTGTAAACAGCAAGAGAACTACAAAAAATGTCACACGGAGACTGTCGTCGGAAATAAATTAAAATTATCTAGTTGAGGTGACAATTTGGTGTTCTCGTAATGTCACTTCAACCTGAGAGTCTTGGAAATGAATATAATCGTGAGACTTAAAAATTGGCCTATTATTTGATATTTTTTTACTACACAAAGATTATTCAAAATGGAATTCCATCTCGAGACTTAATTGGGAATGATAGTTGAAAAATGTTGTTTTAAATAAAAAACTTGTGGAACACAGAGGATTCCTATGAAGGTTGGATTGCCATTACAATTTATGGTTGGTACAAAAAATATTAATTGTTTGACAGTGTCATCTTTTAGTTCTCTACACTAAATTGCCATTTACATTATTCCATTCTGTGCCAGGATTTATAAGTTAATAAAATATGAACTTTTTTGTATTCCAAAGTAAAACCTTAAGATAAGTGTACAATATTGAAAATGCAGTAAATAAATAATAGTTTTAGCACCGATCTCCCTTTGCCACAGTCAAATACTGTGAAAAGGGGCATTAATTTTTGAGCATAAAGCGAGAGACAGCTTCGTTATATATCACATATTTGTAAAGTGATATTAGAATTTAAAAGATTTTCTCAAAACTGTCATGCATATAAATCATTTTAGCCACATCTCCAGCGAAAATGAGAAGTTTGTAAAAATATTCAATTTGTATTTCTTATTTACCTTGCTCTACAGAAATACCCACATTTTTTATCGAAAAATATAGATCTTCTAAAAAAAATTTACCAATTTTAACCCTAGTAATATTGTTGTATATGTTGGGGTGTAATTTTGCAATTGAATTCCAATTGTGATCCCAATGAAATTTTTCGACAAATTTTTTCATAGAAAATTTTAATCCTTAAATTTTTGAAACCCAATTTTTTTATTTTCTCGAAAAAGGGTCAAATTGACGTATAAAGAGAGGAGCTAGAGGGTTAAGATCTTCCACAAAAATTATACTGAAAAAATTCAAAAAATAGTTCTGACAATATGAATTCTCTCAGATATTAACTTACAACAGTTTTTTTCATTTTGACCCGCTGTAAAAAGAGAAACTCAGACCAGTGTAGTAGTGTAATGAAACATCACAATTTATATAACAAATATCGCAACTAGCAAAAATATCACAATTTCCTGCCTCATGTCTTGTAATGACACGAATTTATGTCACGTCAAGTTTCACACTGTAGTTTATAAAAAAATATTGTATTAATTCAACAAAATATAAATTAAACCAATTATATTCCAAATCACAATTTAAAAAAAGGAAAAAACCGGGGCCTGGCCAAACCCTATATACCATCCACCATGGAATGCATTCCACAGAAGCGGTTGATGTTTCGTAGACGTAACATTGCAGTAACACTGCAAGAAAATTTTAATTGTTTTAATATATCCAAATGTATAATAAATATATCCAAAAAATATAAAAACTAGTAATGAAAGGCTAAAGTCGGGCGGGGCCGACTATATAAAACCCTACTCCACTCCCTGCGTATATAACTCGCTTTGATTACTAAACCCAGGTATTTCATGGAAGCAATTTAATGTAGTTCATATAATTTATATAAAGAGTGATTTTTTTGAGGTTAGGATTTTCATGCATTAGTATTTGACAGATCACGAGGGATTTCAGACATGGTGTCAAAGAGAAAGATGCTCAGTATGCTTTGACATTTCATCATGAATCGTCTTACAAACGAACAACGCTTGCAAATTATTGAATTTTATTATCAAAATGCGTGCTCTGTTAAGAAAGTTCATTGCGCGCTTCCATTTTATGGTCAGTTTAATCGACCCACTGAAGCGGCTATTCGGGCTATTGTGACTAAATTTCGCACCAAATTTACATTGTTGGACATTAAACCACCAACACGCTTACGTAGAGTGCGAACTGAAGAAAATATCGCAGCTGTATCGGCCAGTGTTAATGATGACCACCAATTTTCGATTCGTCGCCGTTCGCACCAATTGGGTCTCTGTTACTCAAAAACGTGGAAATGCCAAAATTGGACTAAGCGGATGGACCACCTAAGACGCAGCCGCGGTCAACATTTAAATGAAATTATCTTCAAAAAGTAAATGTCATGGACCAATCTAACGTTTCAAATAAAGAACCGATGAGATTTTGCAAATTTTATGCGTTTTTTTTAAAAAAAAAGTTATCAAGCTCTTAAAAAATCACCCTTTAGTATGCTATAAATTCATATTTAGTCATATTTAACGAATTCGGTAAATAATAAAGTAAAGTAAATATAACATGATCTGGAAAGATTGTGAGAATACAGCGGTTATAGGATGAATCGGACGGACATTTGAAGGGGGCCAATAACAACACTTGACGCCTGTGTCAAAACATGCGCCTATATATTTCTCATCCAAGATAGGTATTCCTAGTTGAAACATATAATGATCTGCAAAATTTGATGAAGATCCGATGTAAGATATAGTTTCTAGAGCTGTAATAGAGCAGATGGGGCTCCATTTCGGTTATACCAAAGTATGGAAATATGGGCATCTCCCAAACAAGTAAGGAAAGGCTAAAGACTGACGGAGCCACTATATGATACACCACACTTTCTATCTCATTACAAATCCATTCGGTAAAAGAGTGAAATCGGGGAGGATTTTTGAATCCTGTAAATGTATGTGTTTGGCAAAAAATGTAAAATCGGAAAGGACATTTGTATGGGGGTATATTGAAACCCTGAATGATGTGATGTGTATGTATATTGGTGAAATATAATATATAAAGTTTGGCCAAAATCGGTTAAACATTCGGGAACGACATTTGTATTGGGGCTATATCTAAATCAGAACCGATCTTACCCATTTTCAGCATAGGTGTTTCTAGTTCGACTATAAAATGTTGTGCCAATTTTAAAGAATATCGCGTACAATATGTGAATTTTAGAGCGGAAAAAGTCAAATCGGGAGCGAAATTTGTATGGGGGGTATATCTAAATCTGAACCGATCTTACCCATTTTCAGCGTAGGTGTTTCCAGTTACACTATAAAATGTTGTGCCTATTTTAAAGAAAATCGGGTGCAATATGTGGATTTTAGAGCGGAAAACGTCAAAACGGGAGCGACATTTGTATGGGGGCTATATCTAAATCTGAACCGATCTTACGCACATTCATCATAGCTGTTTCTAGTTCGATTATAAAATGTTGTGCCAATTTTAAAGAAAATCGAGTACAATATGTGGATTTTAGAGCGAAAAAAGTCAAATCGGGAGCGAAATTTGTATGGGGGGTATATCTAAATCTGAACCGATCTTACCCATTTTCAGCGTAGGTGTTTCCAGTTACACTATAAAATGTTGTGCCTATTTTAAAGAATATCGCGTACAATATGTGGAATTTAGAGCGGAAAAAGTCAAATCGGGAGCGACATTTGTATGGGGGCTATATCTAAATCTGAACCGATCTTACCCATTTTCATCATAGGTGTTTCTAGTTCGATTATAAAATGTTGTTCCAATTTTAAAGAATATCGTGTACAATATGTGGATTTTAGAGCGGAAAAAGCCAAATCGGGAGTGACATTTTTATGGGGGGTATATCTAAATCTGAACCGATCTTACCCATTTTCAACATAGGTATTTCTAGTTCAGTTATAAAATGTTGTGCCAATTTTAAAGAAAATCGGGTTCAGTATGTGGATTTTAGAGGGGAAAAAGTCAAATCGGGAGCGACATTTGTATGGGGGCTATACCTAAATCTGAACCGATTTCCTCCAATTTCAATACCGATCGTCCTTTGTAACATCTGCCTAATTTCATGATAATCGGTCAACAATTGCGACCTGTAGAGTGCGAACAAGCTTAGATGTACAGCAGACGGACGGACAGACAGACATCGTTAAATGGATTCAGCTTGTGATTCTAAGCCGATCCGTATACTTAAAGGTGGGTCTAGCTCGATTATTTCTTGGTGTTACAAACATTTGGCGGAAAACTAACTTATAATACCCTAGACCACGAGGTGGTGTAGGGTATAAAAATATTTTTCGTGTTGTATGATTTGTTTATGTATCGTTGACCTTTTTGTTTGTCAAATTTGAGGCCAGCTTTTTCATGGCCTCAAGCTGAACCAATCAATAAAAAAATTTTAAATATTTTTCAAAATTAATATAAAATTTTAATTATTTTAAACCACGCTTATAAGGCTACCAGTATGTTTGTAAAATCTACATAAATTTAACGATATCGCGCAACACCTTGTGTTTTGACTAGAAACATTTAATTTGATTATATATAGGTTTCATGTTAATTTCGTTGATTTTACCATTTCTGCTCTAGAAAAAACGTATTGTAAGAGATTTTGATCAGAAAAAGTTATATTTGACCTGGAAACATACATTGCGAAAGAGGGTATCGTCGGTCCCTGATATAGGACGCTACCCAAAATCTTCACCATTAGGTGAATGCAATGGCTTAGAAAGCGAAGGGTATAATATATGTACGACTTTAGATTTCTTTACTTGTTGTTAATATATTCAAGTTCAAATTAAATTATTATGAAAAAAATATTGAATATTATTTTTTTGCCCACCAATTTTTGCTAATTTTTCAAATATTCACCTTAAAAAATTATAAATGTATGATTTGATTTATTTATTTCATCTTGCAATTCAAAGCCATCGGGCCAATTTAAAACAAATTACAAAATGCATATATAATACTTTTTTAACATTGGTAAAAAAAAACTACTCAATAATATTGTAGCATAATTAAAAAGCAAAATAAAGAATATAATAAATTAAATAAACATATTTATATATATACACAAATTAAATAAAATTAGTTTTTGTGATATTATAAACAAAATCAAAGTTGTCCGAATTTCAATTCGATCTAAAAATGTATTTTTGAACAATATTTTCATGCAACTACTCACGAACGAAACTACAAAATCAAATTATTTTGCATACAAATCGCTCACTCTCTGGAGCCCAAAATAGTATTACTATGAAATAATCTTTGCAAATATTCTTACCTTTAAAACGATATCAACAATTAAATTAGATTTTTGTACATGAAACGGAGCCGTGTGCGGAATTTAACCCCTCTTGATTTAGAAAATATTCCCACAAAACGAATAACATTGAACTAGAATTTATATTTCGTAGTTTTGAAGTTTTGAAGTTTTTTTTTTTCAAAATACCCAACATTGCCTGTTTTCAAAACACAATGAGAATTTTGCATCGAAACAATTTAAAAATGTCTGGGAATTTTCAATTAAAAATAGCCTTTTAGAAAAACATATCCGACACAATAATATCCCCAATTTATTCCGCACTTACTCCCACACTAGGTATGGGGCTTGCTGTTGCTTTGGTGAACAAACTCAGCAACATCGCATACGGGACCAACAGCTACCAAACCTATGCACAACCTCAGCAATAACGTGCTGCAAACAACAGCGTTGCACGACGCGGATGTCACCACTAAAATTATACAGAACTTTGTACCTGTGTCGTGATTGATTGCAGGTGTTAAAACTTCCACATGGAATGGAAATATTTCCTCGCAGCTCTCGTGCGGAATTTACAAATGTCCGCATGTCTGTCTGTCTGTCCCTGTGTCTCTATCTCGGAATCCATGTGACTGTCATTTTGTAGTTGATGTTGTCTTTTTTTTCTGCTTCATGAAATTGTTATACCAATTGTTTTTTCCTTCTATTAATTTGTAAATAATTTATAGCGCAAAGTTGGCCGCGCTTGAGGGAGGAGCGATAGAGAGTGAGCAAAGTTGCGATTATGATTGGGGTTACATGGTATAAATAAATAAAATATGAGCTTTCAAACTGTAGTTGGGGATTTCAAAAAATTAAAATAAAAGAAACGACATGATTGATTAGATTTCACACAAAACGGAAATGTTTACAATTGTTTACATAAATTGCAAAATTTACACAATTGTTTACTTGTACTTTTTTTCGTGTAAACAGTGTGTAAAAATTTAAGTATCCATATACCATAACAAATTTTCTAAAGCTGCTCTCTGATGAGTAGTTTTAAAAACTTTTCTGAAATGCTTATCAGGTTTAGCTAAGAATAATATATCATTTTCTTTCTTTTAGTATATCTTTCAATTACATTTTTAAATCCTTAAATTGCTCATGCCTTTATTCAAAGATTACCTGCATTACAATCTCTTATCCTCTTCAACTTGCATTAAATTGTCTGAAAACGATTTGCATATGGCCTTTAATCGTCGTCCACTGATGAAGCTTCATCTCCATCTCCATTCTCATAAATCTGTAAATCTTCTCATCTTACAAGCAATTTGGGTAATAAATAAATTCCCTTACTACATATATTTAATGCAAGGCCAACCCAATTAATTTCCTCATATCGAATTTCCTTGGGTGTTTCGTTGTTGTTGTTGCCTTTGTTGCTGTTTGTTTCTGTGCCATTAAATTTGCATTTGCAATGCGATTGCAATGCTTGACCCTATAATACCGGAGTTAAATTTCATACGAAACAACAAAAAAAACACAACAAAACGAGGTCATCCTCGTAGAAGCAACAGTGAAAACAATGTAATGAAGAAACATCCTGTCGCTGGAGGGGAGGCAAAAAGAAATAAAATATTTAATACGCATTCGATATTTTCGAATTCGATAAAGTGTGAAGGGATTTCTTTTTAAAGATTTTACAAATTGCAATTTATTAAGCTTAAATTAAAATGAAAATATTTACAGCAAATAAAAGTGGTGTTAAGCTCGCACATTGCTCCGTACTTCTCAGAATCAATAGAAATATTAACTAGGGCTGCTTCAGAAAATGCATCGAAAAAGTAGTTGTAGGAAATATTTTAGTAAGAAATACTTAAATTAACTAAGTAAAGAAAAAATCAACAAAAAATGTTATTCACATTTAACTAACGAATAAAATATTTAATTTTGGACATTTTTTTATAAATTAAAATAAAAATGAACAAAAAACTAAAAAAAATCTAATAGTTAACAATTCTTACTAAATTATAATAAATAAAATTCACTGCATTTTAAGATGAATTTTTTCCAATTTTTATGATCTGCTGATCATTTCAAATTTTCATCTTTCAAATTAAATATATACAAATTAATTAAAAATAGTATTTTTAAGATTTAGAAAAAAAATCAAAATTCGTACCACTCCTCGAAGCTTCAAAATATATGCAATTCTGTCTAAAAATGCATTTTTAAACAATCTTTCAATTACTCACGAAGAAAACTACAAAATCTATTTATTTTATATACAATGGAACCCAAAGAAATATTTCTACGAAAATATCTTTGTGAATTTTTCATAAGTCAGTTTTCTGATTTTTGCCAATGAAATAAAGCGGTGCACAGTACTACTGAAAGATTAGAAATTGTCAACATTACTTAAAAGTGCAGCAACGTATTTGGTAAATATTATGAATTTTTTTAAGAAAACACCGATATTTGTATAATATTTTGTAGTACCAAGCCGACTTATATTTATTATTTCAAATAAACTTTATTAATTTCATTATGATAATATTGAAAAAAAAAAAATGTTTTGTTTTTTTAAAGCCTATTGAATACAACAATGTATATATATAAACAAGTAAGGAAAGGCTAAAGTCGGGCGGGGCCGACTATATGATACACTCCGCTTTCTATCGGAATACAATTCAATTCAGTAAAAAAGTGAAAAAGCGAAAAATTTTTGTATGTTTCCTAATCACAAGCTAGTATGACCTGGTCCAACTTGTCAAATCGAGAATTATATTTGCATCGGGGCTATATCCAAGCATGGGATGATGTGACTAACTTTCACAATAAGTTCTTCCAGTTGAAGAATGCTCGATTTTAAGAAATTCTCTGAAAATACGCAGTGTCTGAAGGAACGAAATTTGTATGAGAGCTATATGTAAATCTGAACCGATGTGACTCATTTTCACAATAGGTGTTCCTAGTTTAAATATAAGATGTTTTGCCAATTTTGAAGAAAATCTGTTAAAATATGTGGATTCTGGAGCGGAAAAATTCAAATTGGGAACGAAATTTGTATGGGAGCTGCTATATATAAATCTGAACCGATCTAACACATTTTTACCACAAGTGTTTCCAGTTGAAATATAAGATGTTTTGCGAATTTAGAGGAAAATCTGTTGAAATATGTGGATTCTAAAGCGGAAAAATTCAAATTGGGAACGAAATTTGTATAGGAGCTATATATAAATCTGAACCGATCTAACACGTTTTTACCAGAGATGTTTCTAGTTGAAATGTAAGATGTTTCGCCAATTTTGAAGAATATCTGTTAAAATATGTGGTATCTAGAGTGAAATGGGTCAATTCGGGAGTGAAATTCGTATGGGGGCTATATCTAAATCTGAACCGATTTTCTTCAAATTAAATAGCGTTCGTCCTTGTCCCGAAAAACTTCGTTGTGCAAAGTTTCGTTTGGTTCTGGGTACAATTACGACCTGTATCGTGATTACAACAAGAGATGGAAAGACGGATAGACAGACGGACATTGCTAAATCGACTCAGAAAGCTATTCGAAGCCGATCGGTATAATTAACAATGGGTCTAACTCGTTTCCTTTTGGGTGTTACAAACAAATGCACAAAGACATAATACTCTCGTGGTGTGTATAAAAACGGGTAAATGTAGAAGTTATTTCCCACTGTTTAGACGCAAGAGATTTTTTATATCAAGAAATATTAGGTACTTTCGTTGAAAATATGAATTTTAGCAAAAAAAAAAAATATTTCAAGTTATTCATATGTTGTGTCAAGTTTGACGAACATCGCTTATAAATTATTTTTTCCAAATCGAGAAGGAAATTTGGGGATATGTTAAAACATGTAACGATGTTACACATTACTAATTGAAATAGACATTTGTTTTGCCCAATTTGAAGAAAATCGGTTAAAATAATAATTCTTTTTTTACCCTCTACATTGATATGGATTGCATATTAATTTTATCATTCAGTTTGCAACACTTTGAAATATTCAGCGGGTGGAGGTGATAAAATACTAAAATTCTAATAACCAAGTCCGTTTGTCTGTCCTTTGAAAGCTTGCTTTGGAGTGAAAATAGGCAAGGACTTAAAATACTCATTAATATTTAGATAATTTAAGTACTTCTGGAAGGGAATAAAATTTGTAACAATCAAATTGTATATTCCAAAATGCATACTTTTAAGGAAAAGAGGGATAAAAATGATACAGCTGAAGTAAAAAACCATGAAATTCCGTGTGTACATTTCTCTGACTGCGTAGCCTTGTAAAATAAACACATTTTTAGAAATACTTTCTTTTGTGGGGAAAACAGGGCGGTTCGAACCAAACCGCTCTAGCTTGAATAAGAAAATTCGGTTTATACGTTGCTCTGACTAACTACACGCAAAAACCTAAAATACCTTTTGATATTCTGACTTTTAGAGTCAAAATGGGGCAAAGGGATAAAATTGATGCCGATCAAATGGCTGCAGCTAGAATTATAATATTCGGTGTGTAAATGACTTTGAATGTGTAGACGGAAAATATTTTTTTAAAATTATAATTTTATGGGCGAAAGGTGATAAAATGTGGCACCAACCAACCCGGCGGCACGATTTAAAAAATCTATTGTTTGGCAACTGTTTCTTAACAACTGTTTCTATTTGAAAATAACACGCACAACATTTATAACCCTCTTAATTACCTCAATCCTAATTTATAAAGGGAAGTGATCCAAAAACTATAGCTTATTAGTTATAAACAGCCTTTCGGCAAAATGGTGATAAACTAGTGTTATTTGGTCTAATAGAATATAAGGAAATAATAGGAGAATAATCATACATAGTAGCGACCCATAAATTCCATTCTAACTCGTCTTCCCGGTACTCTAGACTGTAAATCCAAAGCAAGAGGAATTAATTTTGTACTGCACATTTTAAATGGATATTAAGGTTCGTATTGAAATTATTATAGAGATTGATAAGGAAGAGTTCTCTGTTCTTGAAAGCATTATATTTTATTAGACAAAAGAATTTAGTAAAAGCTCTTGTAGTATGAGAAGCAAAGATTTTATAAAGATAAATACAGTAGACTGACCATATCGTATGGGTGGGCTATTTAAAACTTTTAAAATTATTTAAAATTAGAATCGGCTACAAGAAAAATTATTGATTCATTTTTCATATTTCTGATTTTATTGGAAAGGTTGAACTTTGTCATTTAATATTGGAATACAATATCATTCATATGACTACCACGACTGGCTCGGCAGTACCTCATCCGATGAACAAATTTTTATACATTCTACGAGAGTATTATGTCTTTGTGAATTTGTTTGTAACACCCAAAAGGAAGCGAGATAGACACATTGTTAATTATACCGATCGACTTAGAATCACTTTTTGAATCGATTTAGCAATGTCCATCTTTCCATCTATTGTTATAATCAAATTACAGGTCGCAATTATAGTCCGATCTTAACGAAAATTGCCACCAATAAGGACGAACACCATTTAATTTGAGGCATATCGGTTCAGATTTAGATATAGCCCCCATACAAATGTCGCTCCCGATTTGACTTTTGCCGTTCTTGAAACCACATATTGTACCCTATTTTCTTCAAATTTTACTTAACACCTTATAATCTAACTAGAAACACCTACTCAGAAAGTGGGTAATGTCGGTTCAGATTTAGATTTAGCCTCCATATAAATGTCGCTTTGGCACAACATTTTACAATCCAACAAAAATAACCTATCGTGGATGTGGGTATGATCGGTTTAGATTTAGATATAGCTCCAATACAAATGTTGTTCCCAAATGTTTAACCGATTTTGGCCAAACTATACATATTATATTTCACCAATTTCCAAGTTTCAATATACCCGATACAAATGTCCTTTCCGATTTAACATTTTTTTTTCAAACACATACATTTACAGGATACAAAAATCCTTCCCATTTTCACTTTATTACCGAATTGAATTGTATTCGGATAGAAAGTGCAGTGCATCATATAGTCGGCCACGGCCGACTTTAACCTTTCGTTACTTGTTTCAGTTTTCGTTGTGGATGCATTGTCTTCTCAATAGCCACGTATGGATACTCTGAACCTCATATGCGGCAATTTTGCTTATTGACATAGTCACCGAGATGAAAATGACTTTAAGTAGACCGATCACGTCTGAAATATTTTTCACATAAATTTCTTACAGTTAGCGTTAAAGACAGTAGTGAGTCTTGGAAGTAAGTTTTTATTATTTCCCAATTTTGCAAAAGTCAAACATAAACCTGCAAATAAAAATTTATGTTATTCTTCCTTTCAAAGTCAAAATAATCGATAGTTCAATTTTAAAATTTAAAATGGCCCAACCTATATAATTTAAAAAAAATATATTGTTCTTCTAACAGATAATAAAAATTGCAAGTTCACTTTCAAATGTATGTGTTTTATTTTACGTTAAAAAAATCAAATATCACGATAAATCAGCCGTTATAACATAGCGAAACAGTTTTAAATTTTTCCAAAGAAATATCCGATTTCCGATAAAATCCAATTCTATATAATTTTATTTAAAATTTATTGTTTTAAACGCATTATATACACCCATTTGTGTGTGTTAACATATCCCAGTATATCCTGGAAATTGCAAACTTCATGGCATACAATTACTTTTCACGCTCACTGTATGCGAGGATATCAACTGAAGTGCAAAAACAAAAAACAAGATACAACTGAAATTACATATAAAAGGATATCCGGAAATAACAGAAAGAGACTTGCATGTACACATACAGACACAAACAATACTCGGAACGACAACGTCAATGACAACTTTATAATAATAGCGAAATGAAATGAAAACGAAGCCATGCGAAATATTAAATTTCATCATCATGAACATGAAAAACACAAACGAAAAAAACGTAATATTTTATATGCAATTTTCACATTTAATCCTGCAACAAAAAAGACGGCAATACAATTCCTTTGTCGTCCTCCATTCATTATTGTTTTATTCGATATATGCCCAATTCGATATCCTGTAATTTTATACGACTATGAATTGGGATTTTCGGAAAAGCGGGCGGTAGAATCGTGCAGTGTGGTGGGTATCCTGAAGGTCTGTGCAGTCTATGGCGAAACTGAGGCACTCGAAAATGCTTGAGTTGCATTTGCATAAAGCGAAGACTATAGAAGGCATGGGCCACATTTTTAGCGGGTATACATAATGTTATATGAATTTATATTTATTATTTTAAAGAAATAAACTCCCATTTCTACTAGATTCGACTGGAAAATATGCATTTTCCGTCTTTACCCTTGTTCCTTTTATCCTTTCTATCCCTCAATCTGCCCGACCCTTCATCTGTCCAGCCTTCCATGCAACCTCAACTAAAATTTAAATATACGAAGATTGAATAATAATTAGATCGTATTGAAGTTGGAAACGGGTAACAATTCAGATTCTTGCATTCTCTAAGTAACCCTTTTAAATTATCCGAAGCAATCTATGAACATTTTTCCAGAAGACCCCTCGCCCTCAAACATTCCCTCAATGGTGTTGACAACATTCCATTTTTCTGTCATCATTTCTTATTTTTATTTTTATTTTTTAATTTCATACATTTCTTAACCCTGAAATTCTGCCAACATTTCACCAAATCCTTCGCCAGCCAATATCAGACCATATCAATTATATCGAATAAACGAAATTGAATTTACGCTTCATTGTAATGTATACGCCGGCATATCCGCACACACACACATACATTTATATAAATATAAAACGGAAATTAACAGAATGCGGTTTATGTGGCACGAATAAAAAAGAAATTAACATATGCCAAATGGAAAATTCATTGAGATGGAAATTGAATTTGTATATGTAGATGCTACTATTAAATTATCAACAGGATGTTTGGCTGGGAAATGTGGGTCCTTGAATTACAAGAATTGCGATACATGGAAGAATGCAAAATAATTTGCCAAAGAATATGTACATTAATTTGTCGGAGCAAGAAATTCTTGATTTAGGCACGCAACACATGTAGCATACGCAGGACATGATACAGCCATGTATAATAATGAAATATGAGATTTTTTTCTTCTTTGAAAAAATCTCGATTTCAAAGCTGTCTAATTAGCTTTGCGTTTTACTTGTAATTTGAAATGTGAAGCAACATATAAAATATAATGATGTGAAATTAAATGTACATAAAATTATTAAATGTAGATTGATTTTGGGGGAAATTCTAGACTTAGTATACAAACAGCAGTAACTTTTACAATAATATTGGACAGGAAATGCTTAGTGTCGGAAACTTCCTGGCATGCTTGTCGTCTAACGTTAATATACAATTTGAAATTTGAACTACCTATTACTTTAACTTTGAAAGGTAGAAAAAGATTAATTATACCCTCCACCTCCAGGATGGGGACATACCAACTTTGTCATTCCGTTTGTAACACCTTGAAATATTGACCTGAGACCCTATAAAGTATATATATATTCTTGATCGTCATAAAATTCTAAGACGATCTAGCCATGTCCGTCCGTCCGTCTGTCCGTCTGTTGAAAGCACGCTAGCATCTAAACGAAAGGAGCTAGGTTGTCCAAATTTTCCATAAATGCGTCTTATAGTCGTAGATCGGTTGGGATTGAAATGGGGCGAAATCGGCCCAAAGGGAAAAATTTTTCCCTCACAAGGACTAAAAATACCCATAATAATCCCTACTATTTTAGCGTATTTAAGCATGTTTTTTGAATATGTCTTTTTATATTTGCTTGATATTTGGTATGCGTATTACCCTTATAGCAAAAAACTGCACCATAAAGTGATTCTTATTTGTAGGGGGTGAAATGGGGCAAAAAAGGGATAAAAATGGTACACATTAAACGACAACAGCTAGAAGCACGAAATTCGGCGTGTACATTCCTCTAATTGAGTAGATACATGATATAAAAGTATTTTTTTCAAATTCGTACTTTTAAGGGGTAAAATGGGAAAAGAGGGATAAAAATGGTACAACATAACGGCTGTACCTAGAATAATGAAATTCGGTGTATACATTCCTCTGATTGCATAGACAAGTAAAATAAACGAATTGTTTAAAATTCGTTCTTTTTGGGTTTAATATGAAAAAAGGGGATAAAAATAGTACCAATCAAATAACAAATGTGTACACACGGAAAATAAACCGATTTTTCGAAATTCGTATTTTTTGGGGTCAAAATAGAAAAAGGGGATAAAAATAGTACCAACCAAATGACCGCAGCTAGAGTCATGAAATTCGAAGTATACATTCCTTTGACTACGTAGACATCACTGTGTATACACGGAACATAAACGGATTTTTCGAAATTCGTACTTTTTGGGGACAAAATAGAAAAAGGGGATAAAAATAGTACCAACCAAATGACCGCAGCTAGAGTCATGAAATTCGGAGTATACATTCCTTTGACTACGTAGACATGAAAAATAAAAGGTTTTTTCCAAATTCGTACTTTCAAGGGATACAATGGGTACGGAGGGATAAAAATGGTACCAACCAAACGGCTACACCTGGAATAATGAAATTCGGTGTATGCATTCCTCTGATTGCGTAGACACTTAAAATAAACAGGTTTTTCGAAATTCGTACATTTTGGGGTTAAAATAGAAAAAGGGGATAAAAATAGTACCAACCAATTGACCGCAGCTAGAGTCATGCAATTCGGAGTATACATTCCTCTGATTGAGTAGGAATCGGAAAATAAACGAATTTTTCGAAATTCGTACTTTCAAGGGATAAAAATAGTACCAACTAAATGACTACAGCTAGAATGATGAAATTCTAATTGCGTAGAAACGTCGAGGGGGTAAAAATAGTACCAACCACATGGTCGCAGGTGGAATTATGGAATTCGGTGTATACATTCCTCGCCTGCATAGACACGCAAAATAAAAAGTTTTTTTTTCCCAAATTTGTACCTTTTCTATTATGGCAAAAATTGGTTGAATCATGAAGTTAGGTTATTTTGCACTATGTTCGTCTGATAATGGATTTTTTGGTACTTTTGGAATTAAAATAGAATGGAAATACAACCAACTGTAGCACCCACTATCTACCAATATTTATGGTATTTAAGCTTTTTGAAAATATAAATATAAGAATATTTATTTTTTGATTTGAAATAAATAATGGTTTGAAATAATTAAAATATTATATTTATTTATAAATTTTTTTTCAATATTTGTATTTGTTTTGGTTTGCCTATATTAAAAAAATTATATTTTCTTGTAATATTACTGCACTTCTACGAAAACCGACAAACTCTGTGGAATGCAATCCATGGTGGAGGGTATATAAAGTTTGGCCTTAACGCCGTTTTTACTTGTTTTTATTTTCAAGTTTTTTTTCTACATTTGCAAAGTGGGACGCTATACGCTTGAACAAAATTGGGAAATATTAAAAACTTACTTCAAAAGTAGTGAGTATTTAACGTAAACTGAAAGAAATTTACGTGGATATTTTTCGAGAAGAGATCGTCCTTCAGTTCAGTCTTTATGAAGCATATTTTCATCTTAACATGGCCTTTCAGAATTATATGGGCGCTACTCTGTTCCAAAATAGCTATTGGGCAGTGTAATTAAAAGGGGTTTTGTGCGATATTTAACGAAAGAATTAAAAATCATGATTTTCTTAAAAAATTTTGCACATGTTGGCCCAGGGCTACATATGACCCAAACAAACAATATTTTCGACCTTTGACACCAACATGTATAATGTAATGTCCGAAAGGTAATCAGACAGCGATTTCAGATTATGTGCCACCTTTCGTAAAAATATTAAAAAATAGCAATAATTGTATAACAACGATTTTTGGTTAAAAGCCCACATTTCCTCTTATAAAGTGTGTTTTAATTTTTCAAATAAATTTTGGGCAGATTGGCATTACATTTTTTATTAGATTTTACGAAACAGTATGCCTCAACACACACAAACAAAATGATGTCTCGGACAACATTTTCTGGCTGCCTAGTGTTATTTCCATCCTTAAAAAATTTTTATAAAAATGTTAGTGGTATGTATGGTTGACCTTTTGATGTGTTGCGTTTTAACATTTTTGCTTGAGGGCAGTTTTTTTAAATAATAAAACAAAAATTACTATTTTATTATTTTCTTGTTTTTTTTTTTTTGTTTCCAAATATTTCGACCAACTCCGTTGTTCATCTTCAGGGGTCTAGTACAAAAAACACAAATTATTCAATTACAAGTTACAAACATTAACTATAAAAAAATATCACAATATTTATATTTACATTTAGAAAAAGTTTTTCACAATAGAAAATTCTCCTGCCACCCTCTGCAAGCTTTTGTCAGCTACTGTCTAATTTGTCGTCTATGTTTTTTCACCGTTTTCCTATATATTTGAGCACAACCGTCTGTGTCTCTCTTATAATTAAGACTTTCTCCAGGGGAGACGTCAATTATATTTAGCATTTCCAATGTGTATCTCCTTGTTATTATTCTCTTCCGCTAATATTTCGACGTCATTAAAGATTTAAGATCTAAGGTATGTTCCAAAAGAAAAGACACATAATTATGTTTCTGAGTCATTGAAGATTTAAAGTGATTTGTTTTGATATAATAACTACAAAACTATTCCAAATAGACATGGGATTTTTTTCCAAGGCATAGACAATGACTTTTGGGACACTTAAGTCCATTAAGCACAAGAAAGAGCTTTTGAGATGTTTTTGCACCACATCGACGATATTTTTTATTTATTAGAACTTGGATACTCTCCTGGCACAATACTATCTTGCATCTATATTTTATAGAATGCAAATTTATCTACAAATGACATGATGACATTTATTACTTGGCTACACACTATCAATATCATGATTTCTGACCTGTGAAAGTCTTCGTCAGATGACTCTTTGAGTAAATGATTTTCATAAACGAATGAGAAGCACAACTCACCGTAATACGAACAAAAAATAAAAATTGTCTGCGCATTATGAATAAATACATACAATAGTGTTAAAAAAGTAAAAGCAAAAAATAGAAAATTTACTTTTCTATTTACTCTGCTAAATCAGGTATTATTTTGTTTTTTTTTTTTTTTTGTCATATTTCCGGCAAATGAACTCCGATTGTAATAAAATTTAGCATGAGGATAAAGGAAATTTGCTCATCTTTTTATCTTTATCAGAAGTTAAGAGACTAAAGAGACTTAAAGAGAATAAATGACTAAATTGAGTTTTTCAAATAAAAAATCTGACTTATTGCTCTAAATGTATCCTATCTTCCAAGGGTGCAATTTTGTGCAGGCAAAAGTTACCATACAAAAGCGGGGAACCCTTCAGCCTTTCCAAATATGTATATATTTCGTTAAAGGCTTTTGAAGGAAAAAAGTTGTGTTGGTCCAAATTCAGACATTTGTTCAAAAATGATATTTTTTTACAATGTGTGAGAAACAGATCGACAAAGCCAACAAAAATACGTTTTTTCAATTTTCAAAATCTGAAAAACATGAAAATCTGTAATACAAAAAAATAAACTTTTTTCTTAACATTATGAATAAATACATAAAATAATGTTAAAAACGTTAAAACAAAAATAGAAAATTTACTTTTCTTTTAAATCGATAAATACGAAAAGTAGTCCATTTTGGTCCGATTTCTAAGAAATATCCGATTCCCGATTTTTTAATGTTAATATCTCAAAATAATCCTTGGGCCCTTGTCTAATTTTGATTTATTACAGAACTCAGAAATGTCTACTAGAACAAATGTTATTGAATTTTGGCCGATGGATTTTGATTCTGAACCACGTCGGTGAGTTCGCTTAACATGGATTTACTCATACATTACACAATGTTGGACAAATTTGCTAAAAATCCGTTAAAGTAAACCCTACTCGATGTTGTTCTGGCATCACAACAGTTACCCAGAACATATGGTGAAGTTTGGAAATTTTTCGTAATTTTAAGATATAAAGAAATCAATTTGGCTCTTCATATTAAAATACTGGTGCTGATTTTGTATTTTGGTCGTAATAATGTTAAACTGATATAACTATTTTCCATGCTGATTAACTTTTAGCAGTTGCTCTCAACTTAAAAACCAAAAAATTATTTGATTTTTGAAAACTACCAACTTTTTACAATTATGACTTTTGATAAGTATTAAGTATTTCTAAAGTACTTGTGTAAGCATGTTGAAATGCATGATTCACAAAACTTGCCTAAACTCAGCCCAAAAATCATATTTTCACCTCCTAATGAGACAGTGGCAATTTGGACATCAGTTCAAGCACTGAGAAATTATTTCTCTCAAAAATTCTTTAGCTACTTTAATAAAGTTTCTCAGTTTTTAGGTCACTGCTACACTTTAATTTTTTCGCATCCGTTATAGGCCACTCAGCTCTCCCACTCTTAAAACTTTACGGAAACTTAAACAATTCGTGAAAATATATTTCAAAATATTTCATTCAAAATGAGCATTTATTTTATTTACTAATCCTTGCAGATCCTGAACTAACAAGTAGTTTTTGTTCAGTCGGCGCTGCTCGCTGCTCACTGTTTGTGTTCGTATTTAATTTTATTTCAAGTTTCAAGCTCTTAACTCCTTTTAATGAATAGTTTTTTCCCCGGCTTGTCTGTACACAATTAAACGAATCGCCAGATAATCACTCATGATGATGCTGTAGAGTTGCTCCCGGTGATGATGATGACGACGATGAGGAGCACAGTGATGATAGCTAAGCATCCTCCTGGTTTTCAATGGGGGGAGAGAGAGCCAACGTAATGAAGTTGAAATGGCGACTATCAGATACTTAAAACATTTAAGTGTACTTTACCCAGCAAGGGAGAAAAGTTAATGATTTTAGTGCAGTTAAGAGGATTTTTTCCTTTTCAATGAAAAGTTATATTAAGTGTTAAATATGTACATGTGTACCTGCTGCATAAATTCCTACATACATACATATGTATGGTAAACTTTATTAGAAGGATATGCTAAACTTTGAAGTGTTTAGTTTTTTTAGAGAAAAGTATTAATGATGAGTGTGAGTTATGAGGAATTATAAATGTACCATAATAATTTATTAAAAGTTTATAGTCAGTTTATTAGATTGCAAAATTAATTTTAGAAATTAATTGAAGTACAAAAATATCGTAAGCGAAGCGAAATAAGCTAAGGGGTTCAAAAATTTCACATGTATATCTTATGGTTGCAGATCGGTGGAGTTTAAAACTGGGCGAAATTTCCCCAGGGGGGTAAATTCCTTCCCTAACATGGACTGAAAATTCCCCCTAAATAATTAAACAATAATACAATAATTCGGTACATGCATTCTTTCCCTTATATCGGGAATCTGAACCAAACAGTTAGTTTTTCAAATTCATTCCTTTAGGTGGTGAAATGAAACAAAAATGGTACCAATCAAACCACAAAAGGTAGAGACGTGAAATACGGTAGACTTGTGAATTAAGCGGATATTTCGAAATTCGTGTTTTTAAGGGGAGAAGAGGGATAATAATGGTACGAATATGTGGCTAAAGTTAAAATCATGAAATTTCTCTGGCTTATAAAATAAAAGAACTTCTAGAAATGATCACTTTTTAGCTTGAACGTACCAAATGGGGATACTAATACCAACCAATCGGGCGCATCTACAATAATGAAATTTGGTGTATAAGTTTTGGCTCAACCGAACTTATTTTGTGAAATTTGTGCTTTATATTCTAGTATGGTTTAGGAAAAACTTTTTTTTGCAAAATTAGTACTAATAAAATGACAGCAGCTAGACGTACGAAATTCGATGTGTACAACCCTATTCTTGTGTCGACTCGTAAATAAAGAAAATTTTCGATTTTTTCGTACTTTTAAGGACGGGAAATGGGAAAAAGGTATTAACATTTTTTTGAAATTTCTGCCTTTAAAGAGAAAACGGGTAGGGCGTACCAGTCATAGTACCAATAAAACGGTTGTAGCTAAAATTTTGAAAATCAATATATACTAAGCTCTGGCTGCGTGGATACGAAAAATTAAGTGATATTTCGATATTCTTAATTAAAGTACTTTTTTTTTCGAAAATTATATTTCTAGGGCGAAAGGTGATAAATACTGCATCAAACAAACGGCAAGCTAGAATATTGAAATTTTGTGAGTTCATTCCATTGTGAACGCGAAAGATAATGGATTTTCGAAATTCATACTTTTAGGATCAAAATGGTACCATCCAAAACGGCTGAAGATGAAATAGAAATTTTGGAGAAACAACTTCAACCCCTAATTCAGATTATACTTGAAGCATTACACCGTACGACAACTTTTAAACAACTAAGGAGAGGCTAAAGTCGGGCTATATGATACCCTCCATTTTCTTCACCACTCCAATTGAATTCGGGGAAAAAGTGATATCGTGAACGATTTTTGAAAGCGAAATTAGTACTTTCACCATAGATGTATCTAGTTCAATTAGTAGGTACTGTATCAAATTTTAAGGAAATCGGTTAAAATATCTGATTTCTAGTCAAAGACGGAGAGAAATTTGTATTGGAGCTATATATACGTCTGAATCGATCTGACTCACTTTCAACATATATGTTTCTAGTTGAAATACAAAGTGTTGCGCCAAATTTGAAAAAGATCGGTTAAAATATGTGGTCTCAAGAGCGGAAAAAGACTAATCGGGAGCGAAATATGCATGGGAGCTATATATAAATCGGCACCGATCTGACTCACTTTCACCATAGATGTTTTAGTCGAAATAAAAGATTTTGCTTCTAATTTGAACAAGATCGGGTAAACAATGTGGCCTCAGGAGCGGAGAAAGCCTAATCGAGAGCGAAATTTGTATGGGAGCTTTGGCTAAATCTGAACAGATCAGACCCATTTTTACCGTAGAGATTTCTAGTTCAATAATAAGTACTATTTGGTCTCTAGAACGCAAATAGTCAAATCGAGAGAAAAATTTGTATGGTAGCTATATAAAGAGTGATTTTTTTGAGGTTAGGATTTTCATGCATTAGTATTTGACAGATCACGTGGGATTTCAGACATGGTGTCAAAGAGAAAGATGCTCAGTATGCTTTGACATTTCATCATGAATCGTCTTACAAACGAACAACGCTTGCAAATTATTGAATTTTATTATCAAAATGCGTGCTCTGTTAAGAAAGTTCATTGCGCGCTTCCATTTTATGGTCAGTTTAATCGACCCACTGAAGCGGCTATTCGGGCTATTGTGACTAAATTTCGCACCAAATTTACATTGTTGGACATTAAACCACCAACACGCTTACGTAGAGTGCGAACTGAAGAAAATATCGCAGCTGTATCGGCCAGTGTTAATGATGACCACCAATTTTCGATTCGTCGCCGTTCGCACCAATTGGGTCTCTGTTACTCAAAAACGTGGAAATGCCAAAATTGGACTAAGCGGATGGACCACCTAAGACGGAGCCGCGGTCAACATTTAAATGAAATTATCTTCAAAAAGTAAATGTCATGGACCAATCTAACGTTTCAAATAAAGAACCGATGAGATTTTGCAAATTTTATGCGTTTTTTTTTAAAAAAAAGTTATCAAGCTCTTAAAAAATCACCCTGTATAAGGTGACCATTCATACCGCTTTTCGCGGGATTGTCCCGCTTTTTGATGCTCAATCCCGCTTTATTCCGCATTTTTAATAAAGTCCCGCTTTTTCGGTTTAATTTTTTGGTACGTTTTAGTTCTTGGTAACCGACAAATGTCAACTTTTTCAAAAATTTCCTCTATTACAGACTTCGTATTTATTTCTAAAGGAAAAATCAAGACTATTAACAATAGAATTGTACATTGATAACATGTACTTCTATGTTGCGAAATTAATTTAAAAGAAGATTAATGAGCGAGAACGTAAAATAAAAAAAAAATAATCCTATCATTATAATATAAATAAATCATATTATTCAATATTCAAGTCGTGGGCTTTTTTATGTTCGACAAGTTCGACCTGTTGAATGTTTTTTCTACAAGAGTAAAATATAGATCTATAAAATTATCGGCTAATTGTAAGTCTTTTAAACAACATTATTAAAAACAAATTATGTATTTTTGACATTCTACATTCGTTTTTCCATTAACTTAACAAAAATTTAACTTACTTTAGAAGTTAGTTGAATTTATCTAAAATTAGATTTAGATTTCTAAGATCTCCGTACCAGGCCTGGCATATCCAAAATAAATATTGCCTGCCAAATACGACTAAACCTATTACTTACTACTACCTTCGATCTTGGTGCAAATAGGAATGTTCTTCGCAGTTGAAATTGACATGCTATTCTTAAAAAGTATCTATTTGGACAAAACTAATAAATGATAAAGTATGAAAAACCCTATTCACAAAAATGTTAACTTAATGTGCATTTTGGCAGGTCAATATTTTGGAACATTGAAACTCGTATAGACTTGTTATTTGCTAAAATTTTTACAAGATGTTAAAATTGTAAACTCTTGGACATATAAAAAACTAAGAAATATAGAAATAAATTAAACCAATTTTTTTAACCCAGCTATTTGAATACATTATAATACATTAGCCGATTTTAATATTTTTCTCATATTTCACGATCCCGCTTATTTTCTACAAAATCCCGCCAAATCCCGCTTTATGAATTCATTTATCCCCCTTTTTTGCCAAATAGAGATGGTGACGTTAGCTATATATAAATCTGAACTGATCTTACTCACTATCACCATAGATGTTCCGCCATAGATGTGCCAATTTTTGTTAGGATCGGATAATAATTACGACCTGTACTTTGTTTATAACAATAGATGGATAGACGGACAGACAGACAGACGGTCATTGCTAAATAGACTCAAAAAGTGATTCTTAACCGATCTGTATAATAAACGATGGGTCTATCCTTTTGGGTGTTACAAACCAATGCACAAATACCCTAATGGAGGGTATAAAAATGTCGTTACACTTTAACCTGATACTATACGTATGAAACCATATGCAAAATGGAGTTAGTTAGCGTTCTTAGTTTTCCATTTCCTCATACTGTTGACCCTTCATAGGACTACAAAATTTCAAAGGACATAAGTTTTCAAAAATTATTTCAAATATTTATTGGCATCCAATTATAACGGCGTATGTGTTAACTGAACGAGGAGAATATCTCTTAAACATAGATCATTTGTTTCGCTTCTAGCAGTATTAGTTTAGAATTAGTAACCCCCTTATTGCAGGGTGGGCCATTTAACATTTTAAATAAGAATGGGCTATAAAAAATACTGATTATTTTTTCAAATTTCTGGTTTTATTGGAAAGGTTGAACTTTGTCATTTAATAGTGGAACAATATCATTCATATGAGTACCCCGAAAGGCTCGGCGGTACCTCATCCGAAACATCTTCGATTGTTCCGGTTCGAATCTCTTCAATGGCAACTTCGATTTCATGTTTCAACGCTTCAAGTGTCTCTGGATGGTTTACGTGACATTTGTCTTTCATTGCACTCCAAAGAAAATAATCCAAAGGGCTCAAATCACAGATCCGAGTCGGCCAATTGACATCACAATTTCGACTGATTATTCGATTTTCAAAAACATTGCATAATATACCGATGGTTGCGATGGCTGTACAATATGTCGACCCGTTTTGTTGAAACTAAATGTTGTCCATGTCATTCTCTTGAATTTTTGAAAACAAAAAACTATTGAACTGGCATGGTAACGCTCACCGTTGACGGTGAATACACATCTCTTCTCGAAAATTGTCTACGGTTCCTAAACCGCTTGGTCTATGTGTAATAGGCTGGCTCGCCGTCCATACAAATGGAAAAACACCGCACGAAAATAAAGATTGTTAATGATGATTTGCAAAATATTTCGTTCCTAGATCAAGCCGTCTGAGAGCTAAACGCACCTGAATATAACCCTAAAAATCATGTTTTCCGGTGTATTTTTTTGTGTTAAATTTTTTCACAATTCTTTTTCTGAAATAATAGACCTTGAAAGCAATTTAAATAAAAATTTCGATTCTTGTCCTAGAGTAACTTATTGGTCGAGTTATTGGATTTTTATAGTATTTTTTGTGGATTTTCACTGTGACGAATGGTGGAAGGATTTTACAAAAAATAATACCTTTCGAATGATGCCTAAATGATGAATATCGGAATGAAATTGACGCCGCAGCGCTCATTTTTGTAAAAAGCGTTTGAACGTTTTGGCTGTGAAAACCATTTATTATTTCACGAAAATGGAGTCAGTGGCGTCATTTTTCGTCCCATATTCATCATTTAGGCATCATTCGGAAGGTATTAATTCCTTCTACTTATTTTTCATTACACCTCTTACCAACTGTTTCCAAGAAATATGAGTTTTCAGTTGTCACCTTGAAAACCCACAAAAAATCAATATAAACGCCCAAAAATTCTACCAATGAGTTATTCTAAGATAAGAATAAAAAAAATATTTCAAGTGCTTCCAAGGGTCCATTAATTTAGAAACAAATTTTGGGTAAAAATGCAACATAAAAAACATGATTTTTAGAGGTGTTTTCAGGAGCGTTTAGCTCACAAATGGCTTGACCCAGTGACGAAATATTTTGTGGATCATCATTAAACAACCCAATCTTCATTTTTGGGGGGTGACCGCTGCAATTTATTTTCGTGACCCATCCTAATGTGTAACACAATTGCATTTATTTGAATTTATAGCTTGTATTATCGGAGTTAAATTAGAATATTGGAAATTTAAATCCGAATCCCAATTTTGGGAGTAGTTTATTTCATTTATTTCTTAATAATAAACATTATATTTGAATAGACTAATTCCATCTAAAACAAAAAGGTGTTCTTAGCTAACTGTAATTTTTTAATAAACAAAATAAACCTCTTTGATTTTTAAAATAAATGTTTAATTACAGCTAATAGTGTCAGTAAGATGCTCAATAAGTTCGACTATGGAGTTCCTGATATTTACTTTGCAACAATTATAAACGTGATTTTACGCGACATTAAAAATATTTATTGGAAATAACTACTTCTATCTGGTTTCAAAGAAGTTGAAGGGTTTCCCAACTAGAATTAGGCCTTGGTTTATTTAATGCATTGTAGCAAACTATTTTTTAAGATTTTAGTGATTTATGAAACTATAAAAATTGTTCAGCCTATTAGGATATATGTTGCTAAAAGGTAACGAGAAACTTAAATTACCATCTAAAGATAAATTTTTATGTATTCAAATTGTAATTTCTTTCAGCCAAAACTCCACCATGTCCTCCAACCCCCCAAAAAATCATCAAAAGCAACGTCTACACAACAAACAGATTCTCACTGAATCTATTTATTTCCACAACATTTGTTTTATGCACGAATTACTCATTCATCCATCCATCATCGTGTGCATCATTTTCGCGTTAATAAATCGTACGGTGTCTCAGCTAATTTCCGTTTGTTTAGTGACGTTTTTTTCTTGCTTTCTTACTTGCCGTGTACTTAACTTATGGCTGGCTTCACATAAGACGCAAGTACCTCCTGCCATTCCCATCTTACAAAATTCAAATCTACAAGAGAAATTTTACAAACATACAAACAGAAGAAAAAAATCACATAAAATAAATGTTTATTCTTTTAAACGTTTTGTTGAACGAACATCCGTCGTTTCCTCGAGCCTGCAGGCCGAATAAGTAGTAGTCATGCTCAAGAGACCGAGACCGAGGCCGGGGAGGAGAGTGAGAGTGTGTATTGGTAATGCAAATAAAACCAGAGAACAAACATACAGTAACATGCACACACACAGGCGTTGAGACACACATCTCTACACACATACTTTATGGCTCACGCATTCACTCACTCACTGGCTTACGTGGCGGAGATTTAGAAAGTCTGAGAACTTGTTTTATGTGATTTTCGCCTGAGAGTGAGTGATGTTTAGACTAAAGTCATACAAACACGCACACGTACACACACAACAGACAACATGCGGTGATTTTCGAGAATCTCTGTGAGTTCTCTTTTTGTGGTGTTTGTTGTAAGACCGTGTGCACGTGTGTGTGTTTCGAGGCAATCAGTCAAATATTCATTCGCATATTATCAGATTTACCAGCCGCATGGCACAGTGGTTTGAAATGGAAATAGGTGGTAATAATTATTTAAATCTAAAATTTTAGCTCCGATTGAAGACAGTGTATGGGCAGATTTTAAAGGAAATGTTTTGGATTCATACAAGAAAGGTTATATCTTATACATTTATCCATAGAATTCTTTCAAACATGCCTTGTTTTCTTCGTTAATTATTACTATTAGAAAATTAATTGTAAAGCGATTACTCGCTATTTAAACAGAAATTAAAAATAATATTTTTTTAACAAATAGACAGTAGTTTATTAATTAGCGATTAAAAAGAAAATTAATAAGTTTCTCCATTTTTGCAATTTTTATGGTTTATTTCGTGCAAAAAAATAGTTTCCCTAAATTTTTGGAAAATGTTCCTCCACCAACATGTGTACCCATTGTATTTTTTTTAACTATTCAACCGTTGGACTATTATTTGTGGGGTGCCCTCAGCATCCATTTGAATGAAAACATTTTCCATTATTAACCGGAAGGATTGTACTTTCAAATAAAAAAAGAAATTTGTGAAAATATTCAGTAGTTTTGTTAGAGCATTTTCAAAAAAAAAAAAGTTATTTGGCGGACCCATATTAATGCTACCTTCGACAAAAATTGGAATTGAAAAATCAGTAAATGACGAATTTAGAGAAGATTTTATTTTGGCGTGGTTATTAGCCGACCAGCCTACATACAACATAGTTGAAAAAAAGATTTTGAAAACGTGTATATGGACCAAAAATGCAAATATCACCTTTTACAAATTTAGCAAAACCCTATTTCTCTAGATATTTTTCATTTTTCGGTCCAATAAATATACCTCAAAGTCATTAAAACAGATAAAAACGGAAAATAGCGGCATGACGACCCTTTTACCGAAAAAATCGGCAATTTTGGAACACATTTTCTTCACTTTGGGAATTCGGACATGTTTTAGGTAAAATCAGCCAATCTAGTTATTTTTGACAAAGGCTAAAGTCGGGCGGCGCCGACTCTATGATACACTCCACTTTCTATCCGAATACAATTCAATTCGGTGAAAAAGTGAAAACGGGAAGGTTTTTATACACTCCACGAGAGTATTATGTCTTTGTGCATTTGTTTGTAACACCCAAAAGGAAGGGAGATAGACCCATTGTTAATTATACCGATCGACTTAGAATCACTTTTTGAATCGATTTAGCAATGTCCGTCTGTCTGTCTGTCCGTCCGTCCATCTATTCTTGTAATCACGATACAGGTCGCAATTGTAGACAGAACCAAATGAAACTTTGCACAACGAAGTTTTTCGGGATAAGGGCGAACGCTATTTAATCTGAAGAAAATCGGTTCAGATATAGATGTAGCCCCCATACGAATGTCGCTCCCGATTTGACTTTTTCCGCTTTAAATGCCATATATTGTACTCGATTTTCTTTAAATTTGAAACAACATCTTATAATCTTACAAGAAACACATATGCTGAAATTTTGTAAGATCAGTTCAGATTTAGATATAGCCCCCATACAAATGTCGCTCCCCATTTGACTTTTGCCGCTTTAAAAGCCACAGATTGTGCTCGATTTTCTTTAAATTTGGCACAACATCTTATAATCTAACAAGAAACACCTATGGCTAAAGCGGGCTAGATCGGTTCAGATTTAGATATAACCCCCATACAAATGTCGCTCCGGATTTGACTTTTGCGCTATAGAAACCACATATTGTACCCGATTTTCTTTAAAATTGGCACAACATCTTATAGTCCAACTAAACAAACCTATGGTGAAAGTGGGTAAGATCGATTCAGATTTAAATATGGCTCAAATACAAATGTTGTTCCCAAAAGTTTAACCGATTTTGGCCGACATTGCTAAATTGACTCTGAAAGTGATTCTAAGCCGATCTGTATAATAAACGATAAACTCGTTTCCTTTTGGGTGTTACAACCAAATACACAAAGACATAATACTCTCGTGGAGTGTATAAAAAATACTTTTACATTATGCATCCACTCAATTAGAGGAATGTACACACCGAATATCGTGTTTCTAGCAGTTGTCGTTCGAAAGGTACCATTTTTATCACCCTCTAGAAATAAAACTCACTTTTTTGTGCACGTTTTTGATATAAGGGGAATGCGCATACAATATATCAAACAAATATAAGGAGACATATTCAAAAAAATATGATGAAATATACCAAATATTATGGGTATTTTCAGTCCTTGTGAGGGAACAACTATAAGACGTATTCATGCAAACTTTGGATATCCTAGCTCCTTTCGTTTAGATGCTAGCCTGCTCTCAACAGACGGACGGACGGACATGACTAGATCGTTGTAGAATTTTATTTAATTCTACCCTCCACCTCCAGGATGGGGGTATACTAACTTTGTCATTCCGTTTGTAACACCTTGAAATATTGACCTGAGACCCTATAAAGTATATATATTCTTGATCGTCATAAAATTCTAAAACGATCTAGCCATGTCCGTCCGTCCGTCTGTCTGTCTGTTGAAAGCACGCTAGCATTTAAACGAAAGGAGCTAGGACGTCCAAATTTTCCATAAATGCGTCTTATAGTTGTAGATCGGTTGAGATTGAAATGGGGCGAAATCGGCCCAAAGGGAAAAATTTTCCCCTCACAAGGACTACAAATACCCATAATAATCCCTACTATTTTAGAGTATTTAAGTATGTTTTTTGAATATGTCTGTTTATATTTGCTTGATATTTGGTATGCGTATTACCCTTATAGCAAAAAACTGCACCATAAAGTGATTCTTATTTGTAGGGGGTGAAATGGGACAAAAAAGGGATAAAAATGGTACACTTAAACGACAACAGCTAGAAACACGAAATTCGGTGTGGACATTCCTCTAATTGAGTAGATACATGATATAAAAGTATTTTTTTCAAATTCGTACTTTTAAGGGGTAAAATGGGAAAAGAGGGATAAAAATGGTACCAACCTAACGGCTGTTCCTAGAATAATGAAATTCGGTGTATACATTCCTCTGATTGCATAGACAAGTAAAATACACGGATTTTTCAAAATTCTTACTTTTTGGGGTTAATATGAAAAAAGGGGATAAAAATAGTACCAATCAAATGACAGCAGCTAGAGTCATGAAATTCGGAGTTTACATTCCTCTGACTGTGTACCTACGGAAAATAAACTGATTTTTCGAAATTCGTACTTTTTGGGGACAAAATAGAAAAAGGGGATAAAAATAGTACCAACCAAATGACCGCAGCTAGAGTCATGAAATTCGAAGTATACATGCCATTGACAACGTCGATATGACTGTGTATACACGGAAAATAAACGGATTTTTCGAAATTCGTACTTTTTGGGGACAAAATAGAAAAAGGGGATAAAAATAGTACCAACCAAATGACAGCAGCTAGAGTCACGAAATTCTAAGTATACATTCCTTTGACTACGTAGACATGAAAAATAACAGTTTTTTTCAAATTCGTACTTTCAAGGGATACAATGGGTACGGAGGGATAAAAATGGTACCAACCAAACGGCTACACCTGGAATAATGAAATTCGGTGTATGCATTCCTCTGATTGCGTAGACACTTAAAATAAACAGGTTTTTCGAAATTCGTACTTCTTGGGGTTAAAATGAAAAAAAGGGATAAAAATAGTACCAATTAAATGACCGGAGCTAGAGTAATGAAATTCTGAGTATACATTCCTCTGACTGCGTAGACACGGAAAATAGACGAATTTTTCGAAATTCGTACATTTTGGGGTTAAAATTGAAAAAGGGGATACAAATAGTACCAACCAAATGACCGCAGCTAGAGTCATGCAATTCGGAGTATACATTCCTCTGATTGAAAATAAACGAATTTTTCGAAATTCGTACTTTCAAGGGATACAATGGTACAGAGGGATAAAAATAGTACCAACTAAATGACTACAGCTAGAATGATGAAATTCTAATTGCGTAGAAACGTTAAGGGGGTAAAAATGGTACCAACCACATGGTCGCAGCTGGAATTATGGAATTAGATGCCTGCATAGACACGCAAAATAAAAAGTTTATTTCCAAATTTGTACCTTTTCTTTTATGGAAAAAATTGGTTGAATCATGAAGTTAGGTTATTTTGCACTATGTACGTCTGATAATGGATTTTTTTGTACTTTTGGAATTAAAATAGAATGAAAATACGACCAACTGTAGCTCCCACTATCTACCAATATTTATGGTATTTAAGCTTTTTGGAAATATAAATATAAGAATATTTATTTTTTGATTTGAAATAAATAATGGTTTGAAATAATTAAAATATTATATTTATTTATAAAATTATTTTTTTCAATATTTGTATTTGTTTTGGTTTGCCTATATTAAAAAAATTATATTTTCCTGTAATATTACTGCACTTCTACGAAAACCGACAACCTCTGTGGAATGCAATCCATGGTGGAGGGTATATAAAATTCGGCCCGACCGAACTTAACACCGTTTTTACTTGTTTTAATTTCTTCTCATCAAAATTTTTGAGTGTATGTTTTAGGGTATCCAATTATTCGGACTTTAAGATATTCGATTAATCGTTTCTTCGAGAACAAAGAATTTCCAATTAATCGAATTATTCGATTAATTGCTCAACTCAATAAAACATAATTAATAAGGGTTAAATAGCAAGAAAAATGGAATTTAATGTTCGTCACTGCTTTTCAATATTTATGTGTTAATACATTTCGAAATAAAACAGGAGTTTGCGGATATTGCTTTCCAATATTAGCCTACATATAATATTTCTGAAATATTCTGATATATATTTTTCTTCTTATATGAAGCAGAATATACTTAGGTAGTAATTCGAAATTCAAACTAAATTTAAAGCACAATTTTTATGTAGTCGTTGGAAGTAAATAATATTTTAACAATAATCTAAGCGTATATTATTTTCATGACGTATTCTGGATTCCCTTCAAATATATTATTTAATTCATTTAGAGTGCTTGTATTATGGCTCCAATATACTCATTCGCGGATGACAGCAACCTCTGTCATTCATACTCATTCGATCATAGACCAAGTCGTCAAGAAATTGAGGACAAAAGAAGACTGATGGATGAGTCACTCAGCCAGGAATTACTGGCCACTTCCGAATGGGGTCAAGTTAATAGAGTCGATTTTAATGCACGTAAGACCCAGTGCTCCTTGTTGTCTTACAAGAGATTCGCTGATCCAACGGTGTCGTCGATTTTAATGAACGGTGTAGATGTTGAGCAATCAGATACTCTTGATGTTCTAGGCATGAAAATACAATGCGATATTCGATGGACAAAGCATGTATTTGAAGTGTCGAAAGAAGCATTCAAGTGCCTAGGCTTCTTAAACCGGTGTAAGAAATACTTCACTTCCACTGATCTTCTCAATATCTACACTACTTACATCAGACCAAAGATGGAATTCAACTCCCATATATGGTCGGGTGCTCCAGCTTCATCACTGGAGCTTCTTGACCGTGTCCAGAGGAGGGCGATGGTGTTGACAGGTGACGGTGGATATCCAATTCTATTGTTTCCCTTGAACATCGTCGTAATGTAGGTTGTATGTCCTTGTTCTATCGTTACTTCCACGGTGTTTGTTCTTCGGATATTCGTGATCTCATACCGCCCGTGATAACGTTCGGTAGAGATACGCGATTTTCCAGGAATTCTCACCCATTTGTTATCAATTGGACAACCGACCGTACCACACATTACAGGATGAATTCGTTCTTCCCTCCCCACTGTACGTATGTGGAATCGACTTCCGGCAGATATCTTCCCAGCTAATTATGATATTCAGAAGTTTAAAATAAAGGTCAACAAACACTACTCCCACTTTCCTCCTTCCAATACCGTATCATCCTCCCGCCAACACAGTGCGATGAATTTATAGGGGACATCCCCTGAGTGTTGGTTCAGTGAAGAAAAAAATATATAGAACATCAATAAATAAAGCAAATGGATGGTTCTACATAAATTTACAATATTAATTTCAGTATTTTTTGCTAAATCAATAATATCGAATTATCGATTATTTGGGTCAATTTATTCGAATTATTTGTAATTCGAAAATCATGATTTCTTGATTATTCGAACAAATATTTGAAAACAATTATTCGATTCATCGAACAAAATTGAATCGGTTGGATACCCTAATATGTTTGCTGAAATAATGTCTATTGTTTTACACCACTGTGTCACGTTGTTGTCGGTACTGCACTTGGTGTCAATGTAAGTGCGAGAAAATGTTTAAGATTATGTGAGTTTAGATGTGGCTCTCCTACATATTAACAGCTCTGCTCGCCTCTCCTTTCCTCACCGGCAACTGTTGTGTTTGTTTTCATTTGTAGAAAAATATTAATATTTAATAGACACACGTACATGTAACATTTGCATTTCGCATACATCACCATATGGATAAATATACTTATGTGTGTGTGTGTGTGCCAGTACATGAGAGTGTCTGTATTTGTTAGTGATTTATTCATGTTTCTCTGGTTCGTTGCTTTGTTACGAACGAATGTGTGTAAAACATGTTCCTGTACAAGCATTTGTGCGTTCGTGTAGATCTCTGTGTGTGTGTTTTTTTCTCCGTGCTCCGTTTGTTTCCTCGTTTGTGTGCTGTGTAAATGTCTGCATGCATGTGACTCTGTGTGTGTGGGGGTGTGAGTGTGTGTAAGTCTGTTTATTTATTGTTGTTAAAGTATTTTGTTAATTTATATGAGTGTTGACAGATGTTTTATGTTTTTTCTTTCTTTCTCGTTGGTATGGATATGTGTGTGCAAGTCTGTCAGCGAATATTGGTATATTTGTTTTCTCCCTCCCATTCCCGCCTCCCTTCCTCTCGCTTACTCTCTTTGAGCTGCTGGTAGTAAATTTATTTTAATAATGCGTACTGTGTAAACATATGTTTTCGCCGAGATTGAAATTGAAAGTGAAATATTGAAATGTAGTATTTACATGTACATGCAGACACTCACACATATTTAGGATTTTTGTTTGGCTGGACGTATACATGTGTGCATGAGTGTGTGTGTTTCTCGAGTATGTGTTTACGATATATTGGTATATTAATTTTTATTCATACAGACATTCAGTAAATAGTATATTTTTGCAACATATTTCAATGTTTCTTTTATTAAAAATACTCATGTATGTGTACATATGTATGTGTATGTATGGATGTATGGCCATCTGTCAGATTATGACTATTGTTTGTGTTTTTCATGGAGACAACATTAATTTTGAAACTAATCTCATCAATGACCAAAGTTACATGTTCCAAAGATTTAGATTGGTTTTGTTTGCAATATGTGTACATTAGGCTGGGTCAAGGTATATAAAATGAACAAAAATAAGAAATTAAATTTTTATACTTCTAAAGGGTGATTTTTTAGCTATTATCTTTTTTGCAACACTGGTTTAAACAGCTGACGCACGTTTCGTGTTTTGTTTCACTGCCATCTTCAGTTTGGTCTATAATTTAACCATGAATCGTCTTACAAACGAACAACGCTTGCAAATTATTGAATTTCATTATCAAAATGCGTGCTCTGTTAAGAAAGTTCATCGCGCGCTTCTTCCATTTTATGGTCAGTTTAATCGACCCACTGAAGCGGCTATTCGGGCTATTGTGACTAAATTTCGCACCAAATTTACATCGCAGACATTAAACCACCAACACGCTTACGTAGAGTGCGTTCGCAGCAATTGGGCCTCTGTTACTCAAAAACGTGGAAATGCCAAAATGGGACTAAGTGGATGGACTATTTGAGGCGCAGTCATGGTCAACATTTGCATGAAATAATCTTCAAACATTTAATTATATGGACCGTACTATCGATTCAAATAAAGATTTCATGCATTTTTCTGAATTGTATGTATTTTTTTAGAAAAACTTTCCTATAGCTTTTAAAAAATCACCCTTTAGTATGAATACTTCGTGCCTTTTATATGAATACCAAACCTGGATGACTAGGCGGCAAAAAGTAAAAAGGCAGGTGACATTTGTATGGGCCGATCTGATCCAGTTTTGCTACACGTATTCCCAGGTGAAGTAAAATGGTACAACTGAAAACATCCATAAAAATCGAAAACTTTTTGATATTGCACTTTTGTCCAAATTTCATTTCTGAATAAGTGGACCCTGTGAAGTTCTTTAATTAAAAATCGTTATGCCTATCTTAAAATAGTTAATATCATATGAAATTTTTAGTGGTTTTCAAATTAGGTTAAGGGGTGTTCTAGCCAGCGACGAAATATTTTGCACGCCATCATTAAACTATTAATTTTTTTTTCGTGCGTTGTGAAAACAACAGTTTTTTTCTTGATCCACTCTAAAGT
>CANDYM010000563.1:0-21050 GCA_947397865.1 Polietes domitor
AAAATGCCGGAAAAATTCAGTGGGGGTCACTAAAGACAACAAAATTTAAAAAAAAAACTCTTTACGTTTAAATAGCAAAATTTACACGCCAAGTTATACAACAACATTATTAGGGTTAAAATTCGTCCATGTTTTTTGGAAGATTGACAATTTTCGACAGAAAATGTGGGTGTTTCTGTAGAGCGTGGTAAACAAAAATACGAATTGAATATGTTTGAAAAATTTTCATCTTCGCGGGAGATATGGCTAACATGATTTTGTTTGCATGACGTTTTTGTTTTGTCATTTTCTCGCGATCTATCCAACGGATCCGGCGGATTTTTTTGCATGTGTTTTAAGAACCAATGTAACTTGTAACATATATGTAGTTAGTCGCAAAAATGCTGTAATTGTTGTAAAAATATACAATTTGCGGTTCCAATTGCATTTATTTCAACTTTCTCTATCTGGGTTTCTGCAATAATTCTGTCACAAATATTGTCTATTTCGTCAGCAATCACATGACTTAAAATACTTTGATATTTTCTATATTATCAAAAGGTACGCGAGTTTATCTAAATACACTTTTCACAATTTTCGACTTTACACACAACATTTATCCTCTTTCACTCTTATTTTATCGATATGGTAGAATTGATAACACGATATACCCTAAAGAGTGATAAAGGATAAATATTGGCTGGAAAGCCAAAAATTGTGAAAAGTGACTTTAGATAAACCCGCGTATAATATAGAGAATATCAAAATATTTTTTGGCATGTGATTGTTGACTGAGTAAGGAATATTTGTGACAGAAATGTTTCAGAAACCCAGATAGAGAAAGTTTAAATAAATACAATTGCAACCGCCAATTGTAGATTTTTGAAACAATTGCAGTTTTTTTCGCGACTGACTACATATATGTTACAAACGACGTTGATTCTTAATACGCATGCAAAAAATCCGCCGGATCCGTTGGATAGATCGCGAGAAAATTACTAAACAAAAATGTCATGCTTACAAAATCATTTTATCCATATCTCCCGCGATAATGAAAATTTGTTAAAACTACTCAATTTGTCTTTATTGTTTACCGCGCTTTACCGAAATACCCACATTTTTGCCGAAAAATGATCGACCTTCCAAAAAACATTGATAGATTTTAACAAAAGTAATTTAGTTGTATAAGTCGGATTGATAAGGCTCGAATCAGATTTTAATCTCTAGCTTCTTAATACCATTTACTCCAATCATTCTTTTAAAGGAAAATTTTCAGTTTATTTTAGACGGGAAAATCGACAACAACTTTTCTTCCTCACAGAACATACATATACTCTAAAACATGTGCAATTTTGCGGGCTTATAATTCCAAAAAAACTATTTTGCCACCTTCGTCCACAGATTTTTTTAATACTACAGCCTATAGTTCCTTCCACACCTGTCTTTATCAGATAATCGGTTCAGCTAAGCAGACAGATGCTAATATTTTACAATATTAATCATAACATCTTAAGAATCCGAAACTACATTCAAAAATACTTCTGCGAGCAATTCTGTCAACTTAAACATATTTCGAGTCAACCTAAACCTCCTCCCCAGGAACTCTTTTACAACTTTTAACGAGAATGTACCAAAAATGAATTTGGCTTTTTATACCCTACACCACTTCGTGGTCTAGGGTATTATAAGTTAGTTTCGCGCCAAATGTTTGTAACACCAAGAAATAATCGAGCTAGACCCACCTTTAAGTATACCGATCGGCTTAGAATCACCAGCTGAGTCGATTTAACGATGTCTGTCTGTCCGTCCGTCCGTCTGCTGACCATCTAAGCTTGTTCGCACTCTACAGGTCGCAATTGTTGTCCGATTGTCATGAAACTTGGCAGAAGTTATTTTTTCTGGCCAAGGACCATCGGTATTGAATTTGGAGGAAATCGGTTCAGATTTAGATATAGCTCCCATACAAATGTCGCTCCCGATTTGACATTTTCCACTGTAGAAACCACATATTGTACCAGATTTTCTTTACATTTGGTACAACATCTTATAATCCAACTAGAAACACTTATGCTGAAATTGGGTAAGATCGTTTCAGATTTAGATATAGCCCCCATACAAATGTCGCTCCCTATTTAAGTTTTTCCGCTTTAGAAACCACATATTATACCCGATTTTCTTTTAAATTGGCACAACATCTTATAATCCAACTAGAAATACCTATGCAAAAATTGGGTAAGATCGGTTCAGATTTAGATATAGCCCCCATACAACTGTCGCTCCCGATTTGACATTTTCCGCTCTAGAAACGACAAATTGTACCCGATTTTCTTTAAATTTGGCAGAACATCTTATAATCCAACTAGAAATACGTATGCAAAAATTGGGTAAGATCGGTTCAGATTTATATATAGCCCCCATACAAATGTCGCTCCCGATTTGACATTTACCGCTGTAGAAACGACATATTGTACCCGATTTTCTTTAAATTTTGCAGAACATCTTATAATCGAACTAGAAACACCTATGCTGAAACTAAGATCGGTTCAGATTTAGATATAGACCCAAACAAATGTCACTCACTCCTCTCTAGAAACCACATCTTGTACCCGATTTTCTTTAAATTTGGCACAACATCTTAACTAACTAACTAACTAGAAACACCTATGCTGAAAGTGGGTATGATCGGTACAGATTTAGATATAGCCCACATACAAATGTCGCTCCCGATTTGACGTTTTCCGCTCTAAAATCCACATATTGTACCCGTTTTTCTTTAAAATTGGCACAACATCTTATAATCCAACCTATGGTGAAAGTGGGTAAGATCGGTTCAGATTTAGATATCGCCCACATACAAATGTTGCTCCCGAATGTTTAACCGATTTTGGCCAAACTTTACATATTATATTTCACCAATGAACATACATGGTGAAAGTGGGTCACATCGTTCCAGGTTTTAATATACCCCTATACAAATGTCCTTTCCGATTTAACATTTTTTGTCAAACACATACATTTACAGGATGCAAAAATCCTTCCCGATTTTACTTTTTTACCGAATTGAATTGTAATGAGATAAAAAGTCCGTCCGTCTTTAGCCTTTGCTTACATGGTTGGAAGATGCCCATATGTCCATACTTTGGTATAACCCAATGGGGGCCCCATTCTGATCTATTACATCTCTAGAAACTACATCTTACATTGGATCTTCATCAAATTTTGCAGATCATGATATTTTTCAACTAGGAATACCTACCGTGAATAAGAAATATATAGTCCCATGTTTTGGACCAGGCCCAAAATATTGTTATAGGCTCCCTTTTGAAATGTCGTTCCGATTCATCGTATTACTACTGTATAATTTGTATTTGTCTGTCGGATAATTGGATCAATTACCATATTATTAACCATATTCGTTAAATATGACTAAAGATTAATTTATAGTATAATTTATATGAACTACATAAAATTGCTTCCATGAAATAAATGGGTTTAGTAATCAAAGCGAGGTACATACGCAGGGAGTGGTGTAGGGTATTATATAGTCGGCCCCGCCCGATTTTAGTCTTTCCTTACTTGTTTATCCTGTAAATGTGTGTGTTTGACAAAAATATATATAAACAAGTAAGGAAAGGCTAAAGTCGGGCGGGGCCGACTATATAATACCCTACACCACTCCCTGCGGCTTTAATACTTACATTTGGCAAAAACAACTCAAAAATTATACTTTCCCATCCACTAATTTCACACATTTCAAAACAAGTAAGGAAAGGCCTACAACACTCCCTGCGTATATACCTCGCTCTGATTACTAAACCCAGGTGTTTTATGGGTGCAATTTTATGTAGTTCGCATAAATTATGCAGTATACTATAAATTCATCTTTAGTCAAATTTAACGAATATGATAAAATTGATGAATATAATTTACATTATGTTACTAATCCATATGATGGGCCCTCATTGTAGCTGCGCCTAGTGAAAAATATAACAATTATTTTCATTAAGATTGGCTGTAATAAGTGTGTTATCAATAAATCGGAAGTTGCATATGAGCGGTGACAATATATTTACGTAATGGTCCACTTATATGGTGGTAATATGAACCCAGCAAAAAAATTGGAAGTTCCGTAGGAATCATATTTTAATCGCATCTCAAAATCCAAATGTGCATTTTTACCCGCTTTTGAATAAGTTCATTTAAAAAACTTCCAAAAAAGTCTATAACAAGTTAATATCCCGTAATATTTTACGAATAGCTTTTTCGCAAGTGAATGGAATCGAATTTTTAGTATGGGAAGGTTTTGTTGCTGGGAAGGTTTTATTGAAAATTGGCGGCAGGTATTCTGAGAGCAAATATAACATGATCTGGTAAAATTGATCAAGGTCCGATGACAAAAGCTGATTTTACATCGGTAATAGGATAAGTAGGACGGAAATTTGTAGGGGGTCTATCACAAAATTTGGGGCCTGTGCCAAAAACATGGGCATATATAGTTCTGATTCACGGTAGGTATTCCTTGTTTAAATATATCATGATCTGCAACATTTGGTCAAGACCCGATGTGAGGTGAAGGTTATTGATCGGTAACAGTAAAACGGGCCCCATTTGTATGGGGATATACCAATATGGGGACCCATATATCTGACTTTCATAGTATCTGTTTCTAGTTGAAATATAACATGATCTGCAAAATTTGATAAACGTCTGATGAAAACTATGGATTCTGGAGTGGGTAAAATAGAAAATGGATGCCCATTTGTAAGGGCGTTATATTAATAAGTGGAACCTTATAGATCACTTTCAAAGTAGGTATTCTTATTTGATGATCTGCAAAATATTATCAAGATATAATATGTGTGTTCTTGGCGCCCATGTGTAAAGGCGCTACAGTAAAAAATGGGCTCTTATAGATTACTTTCACAGTAGGAATTCTTAGTTGAAATATAACATGATCTGCAACATTTTATCAAGATCCAATGTAAGGTGTGGGTTATAGAGCGATAATTGTGTAAATTGGGGGACCAGTTGTAAGGGGGCTATACCAAAACATGGACCCATATAGTTGACTTTCAAAGTAGGTGTTTCTCATCTAAATATAACATGGTGTGGGAAATTTGATCAAGATCTGATGTAAAATGTGTATTCTAGAGCAAAAATAGTGTAAATCGGAAACCCAATGAAAATGTGTATTCTAGAGCAGTAATAGGGTGAATTGGGGGATATTTGTATGGAGGCTATGTCTGAATCTGAACCAATTTCATCTAAATATAACATGGTGTGGGAAATTTGATCAAGATCTGATGTAAAATGTGTATTCTAAGCAAAAATAGTGTAAATCGGAAACCCAATGAAAATGTGTATTCTAGAGCAGTAATAGGGTGAATTGGGGGATATTTGTATGGAGGCTATGTCTGAATCTGAACCGATTTCATCTAAATATAACATGGTGTGGGAAATTTGATCAAGATCTGATGTAAAATGTGTATTCTAGAGCAAAAATAGTGTAAATCGGAAACCCAATGAAAATGTGTATTCTAGAGCAGTAATAGGGTGAATTGGGGGATATTTGTATGGAGGCTATGTCTGAATCTGAACCGATTTCTTCCAAATTCAATACCGATGGTCTTTGGTAAATAATTGATCCAATTTTATACAGTAGTAATAGGATGAATCGGACCGACATTTGAAAGGGGGACTATAACAACACTTGAGGCCTGATGCAAAACATGGGCCTATATATTTCTCATTCACGGTAGGTATTGCTAGTTGAAATATATCATGATCCGATGTAAGACGTAGTTTTTAGAGGTGTAATAGAGTAGAATGTGGCCCCATTTGATTTATTCCACAGTATGGACACATATTTGACTTTCATAGTATGTATTCTTATTTGAAATATAATATAATCTGCAAAATTTGAAAAACTTCCGATGTAAAATGTGGGTCCTAGAGGGTAATAATTAAAATGGGTCCTTTATAGATCACTTTCGAAGTAGGTATTCTTTATTTAATTATAACATGATCTGCAAAATTTTATGAAGATCCAATGTAACATGTGGATTCTAGAGCGATAATAGTGTAAACTGGGACCCATTTGTAGGGGGGCTATATCAAAACATAGAACCATGTGGTCCACTTTCCCGTGAGCTGTTTCTAGTTCAAATATAACACGATCCTGAACATTTGGTCATGATCCCATGTAAAATGTGTATTCTAGAGCAGTAATAGTGTAAATTATAGGGTCATTTGTATTGAGGCTATATCTAAGTCCGAATCGAATTCCTCCAAATTCAATACCAATTGTCCTTAGCCCAAAAAAGTAACTTCTGCCAAATTGCATGACAATAGGACCACAATTGCGACCTGTAGAGTGCGAACAAGCTCAGATGGTCAGCAGACGGACGGACAGACAGACAAATATTTCTTGGTGTTACAAACATTTGCGGAAAACTAACTTATAATTCCCTAGTCCACGAAGTGGTGTAGGGTATAAAAATAAAATGCATCCTCCAGAAAAACCATCCGATCTAAACTCACGGTACCAACCAAAAAGAAGTATGGAAAGGCTAATGTCGGGCGGGGCCGACTATATGATACACTCCACTTTGTATCGGGGCTATATCCAAACATGCAATAAAGTGACCCACTTGAAAAATAGGTTCTTCCAGATCATGAAAATTCGATGAAAATCCGTGGTTTCTGGTGCGGAAAGTCAAGCCGGGAGCGAAATTTGTATGGGGCTATATATAAATCTGAACCGATCTGACCCATTTGCACCATCGGGGTTTCTGGTTGAAATATAAGATATTTTGGAAGATTTGAAGAAGATCTGTTAAAAAATGTGTTTTCTAGAGTGAAAAGATTCAAATCGGGAGTGAAATTCATATGGGGGCTATATCTAAATCTGAACCGATTTTCTTCAATTTAAATAGCGTTCGTCTTATCCCGAAAAACTTCTTTGTGCAAAGTTTCATTTGGTTCTATCTACAATCGTGATACCTGTATCGTGATTACAAGAATAGATGGACAGACAGCCAGACGGACATTGCTAAATCGATTCAAAAAGTGATTCTAAGTCGATCGTTATTATTAATAATGGGTCTATCTTGCTTCCTTCTGGGTGTTACAAACAAATGCACAAAGACATAATACTCTCGTGGAGTGTATAATAAACAAATAGTCTATGCACATAATAACATCATCCCATAGGCTAAAAGGGGTAACAACTATTTTCGGGTCAAAAAATGGAATTTATTCTCAAAATTTTAAATAACAGACAATAATACTATTGCATAAAGTGAAAACCAGTAAGGAAAGGCTAAAGTCGGGCGGGGCCGACTCTATGATACACTCCACTTTCAATCCGAATACAATTCAATTCGGTGAAAACGGGAAGGTTTTTTGTATCCTGTAAATGTATGTGTTTGACAAAAAATTTTATATCGGAAAGGACATTTGTATGAGGATATATTGAAACCTATATTGAAATATAAAATGTATAGTTTGGCCAAAATCGGTTAAATTTATGGGAGCAACATTTGAATTTGGGCTTACCAACTTTCACCATAGTTTTGTTTAGTTAGATTATAAGATGTTGTGCGAAATTTAAAGAAAATCGAGCGCAATATGTGGCTTTTAAAGCGGCAAAAGTCAAATCGGGAGCGACATTTGTATGGGGGCTATATCTAAATCTGAACCGATCTTACCCAATTTCTGCATAGTGTTTCTAGTTGGATTATAAGATGTTGTCCCAAATTTAAAGAAAATCGGGTACAATATATGGTTTTTAGAGCGCAAAATTCAAATCGGGAGCGACATTTGTATGGGGCCTATATCTAAATTTGAACCGATCTAGCCCGCTTTAGCCACAGGTGTTTCTAGTTAGATTATAAGATGTTGTGCCAAATTTAAAGAAAATCGATTAGAATATGTGGCATTTAAAGCGGAAAAAGTCAAATCGGGAGCGACATTTATATGGGGGCTATATCTAAATCTGAACCGATCTTACCCAATTTCTGCATAGTGTTTCTAGTTGGATTATAAGATGTTGTCCCAAATTTAAAGAAAATCGGGTACAATATATGGTTTTTAGAGAGCAAAATTCAAATCGGGAGCGACATTTGTATGGGGCCTATATCTAAATCTGAACCGATCTAGCCCGCTTTAGCCACAGGTGTTTCTAGTTAGATTATAAGATGTTGTGCCAAATTTAAAGAAAATCGATTTGAATATGTGGCATTTAAAGCGGAAAAAGTCAAATCGGGAGCGAAATTTGTATGGGAGCTATATATAAATCTGAACCGATCTGTCCGATATTCACCATGGGACTTTCTAGTGGGAATATAAGATGTTTTACCAAATCTGAAGACAATCTGATACAATATGTGGTTTCTAGAGCGGAAAAAGTCAAATCGGGAGCGAAATTTGTATGGGCGCTATATATATCTGAACCGATCTGACCGATATTCACCATGGGTATTTCTAATGGAAATATAAGATGTTTTGCCAAATCTGAAGACAATCTGACACAATATGCTGTTTCTAGAGCGGAAAAAGTCAAATCGGGACCGACATTTGTAAGGGGGCTATATCTAAATCTGAACCAATCTTAACCACTTTCAGCATAGGTGTTTCTAGTTCAATTATACAATGTTGTGCCATGGGAGCTATATATAAATCTGAAGCGATCTAGCACATTTTCACCACAGGTGTTTCTAGTTACAATATAAGATGTTTTGCCAATTTTAAAGAAAATCTGTTGTAATATGTGGTATCTAGAGTGAAAAGAGTCAAATCAGAGTGAAATTCGTATGGGGGCTATATCGAAATCTGAACCGATTTTCTTCAAATTAAATAGCGTTCGTCCTTATCCCGAAAAACATCGTTGTGCAATGTTTTATTTGGTTCCGTCTACAATTGCGACGGACATTGCTAAATCGACTCAGAAAGTGATTCTAAGACGATCGGTATAATTAACAATGGGTCTATCTCGTTTCCTTTTGGGTGTTACAAACAAATGCACAAAGACATAATACTCTCGTGGAGTGTATAAAAACATATACGTGTATCGACGTTTTGAAAGCTTGCGTATGTATGTATGCCATTTTTGCAGGGTGCATTTATATACCTTACACCACAGGGTGTAATGACTTTGTGCATTTGTTTGTAACACCAAAACGGATCGATTTAGAATCACTTTCTGAGTCGATTTAGCAATGTCCGTCCGTCTGTCCATCTATTCTTGTAATCAAAGTACGGGTCGTAATTGTCGTTTGAACTAAATGAAACTTTGCACAATGAAGTTTTATGGGATGAGGACCAACTCTATTTAATTTGAAGAAAATCGGTTTATTTTAACAGATTTTCTTCAAATTTGGCAAACATCTCATATTTCAACTAAAAACATCTATGGCGAAAGTGGCCCACATCGGTTAATATTTTATAGCTCCCATACAAAATTTGCTCACGATTTTACTCTTTCCGCTCTAGAAACCACATATTTTAACAGATTTTCTTCCAATTTGGAAAAACGCTATATATTTCAACTAGAAACAGCTATGGTAAAAATAGGTCAGATCAGTTCAAATTTATATATAGCTTCCATATAAATGTCTCCCCCGATTTGATTTTTCCCGCTCTATAAATTACATATTTTACAGATTTTCTTCAAATTTGGCAAAACAACTTATATTTCAACTAGAAACAGCTCTGGTGAAAAAATGGGCTAGATCGGTTCAGATATATATACATGTAGGAACGGATTAGTTAGGTCGACCATGCCGACTGTTTATTTGTCCTGTTGGGCGACGATCGGATGGAGAGTACACACACTGCTCATCTCTGGTACTAGTCAAAGTCTCCAGAGAGAGAGCAATGTGTAGAAATAAGGGTTGCAGCGGACAGACAAGACAGAACAGAAGGAGAGTCGTAATAAGAGCTAGAATGGAACGGACGTAACGCGGACGAGAAAGTTGTCTTTAATTTAATTTATTTTAAGTGTTTAGTTTTTCTTTTAATAACAATGAATATGTACAACCTGAATAAACAATGTACCCTGTTAATTTAAACATTTATTGTGCTGTGTTTTTATTCCAAAACTGGAGAGACAGTTCTCCTACATACATATATATAGCTCCAATACAAATTTCGCCACAGAAATTTCTTCCACTCTAGAAATAGCATATTTGAACAGATTTTCTTCTAATTCGGCACATCAGAAAATATTTCAAATAGAAACATCTAAAAAACATCAACATCTGGCGAAAGTGAGTCTCATCGGTTCAGATGTATATATAACTCCCATATAAATGACTCCCAATTTGAATCTTTCCGCTCTAGAAACCACATATTTAACAGATGTCCATCAAATTTGGGAAAACTTCTTATATTTCAACTAGAAAACCTATGCTAAAAATGGGTCAGATCGGTTCAGATTTTCCCATTCAAATTTTCTTACAAATAGGGATAGAAATATGAAATTTATAGCATATTCTCCTCTTGTAGCTGTATAGGACATCACCCAGTTCAAATGTAACAGCCATTTTATAACCTAACACACAGGGCGACTAGGTGTAGGGTATCATATAGTCGGCCACGCCCGACTTTAACCTTCCTTACTTGTTATGATAATGCAACCAATATTGGGAGGGTTTATCGGATCAAGTTATTCTACAATAATATTTGTCATAAAATTAAATGTCAGTAAAAAGTCAAAACTCTAAATTTTGTGTTAATATATTAGAGCTAATTTCGTACCATTGCCGAATTGTTGGTAAACTGTTCCACAACACAGATTTTTAGAGGGTTGGTGTAAATTGAAAAAATATTCTACATCAAATTTCACTATAAGACTATCTACAAAAGAAAGCTGTCGGAGTTATATGTATAAATAAAATATCAGTATTAATTAGGGAATTATGAAATTTTTCTTTTAGCTTTTGGTAATTCCACATGTATACAGCTATAAGATAATTGTTGTGCTTGCCTTTATAACATTCTGCAATAAGTTTTCATCGAACTCTGTAGCCAACTGATGATCGAAGTAATCCATATGAGAATTGTAAAAATATGTGTTTGTCATTTATTTTGGTTCAAGACCAAAGGTTATGCTGAAGTCTTCAGCAGAACCCAAAAATTAGCAAAAAGGCAAGTGAGACCTTTATTGTTGCAGCTAAAAGTTGACTGCGCAGTTTCGATGGGTGCTACCCCATCTCATCAGAACTTTCGCAACGAATGTATGTCTTTGACTTAAATCAGGGTTCATATTAGTACCAGCGGTCACATATTTCCAATGAGAAATAAATTTTCATTGATGTATTCATAATCTCTTAGCATGGCGTTGATATATATCTGAGCAGTGGGAGAACGATATTTGCCTGGAAAGTTGTAAAAAATTGATGAAACAATATTTTAAATTTATTTATTTTGCACAAATTCACTTGTGATCACTTTTTCAGTTCAAAACCTCGGAATTAATTCTGATAACATTAAACCATTATAACACCTTAACTAACGCTACTACATCAAAACGCACTAATATGTGGTCACAATTTTCGTGTCAAAAACTTGTGATTTATTTTAGAAACGTTAAACCTTCAAAACTCCATAAATATAGTTCGTAGGACAAAAAGGGCAATAATCTGTGAAAATTTTTTGGTCAAACAAGTAAAAAAGGCTGACTATATGATACACACCACTTTCTATCCTACTACAATTCAATTCGGTAAAAAAGTGAAATCGGGAAGGATTTTTGTATCATGTAAATGAATGTGTTTGACAAAATGTTAAGTCGGAAAGACATCTGTGTGGGGGTATATTGAAACATGGAACGATGTGACCCACTTTCACCATGTATGTTTATAGGTGAAATATAATATATAAGTTTGGCCAAAATCGGTTAAACATTTGGGAGCAACATTTGTATATATATAAATAAATTTATATCTATATATATAAATCTATAATTTGAAACGATCTTACCCACTTTCATCATTGGTGTTTTTAGTTGGATTATAAGATGTTGTGCCAATTTTAAAGAAAATCGAGTATAATATTTGGCTTCTAAAGCGAAAAAAGTCACATCGGGAGCGACATTTGTATGGGGGCTATATCTAAATCTGAACCGATCTTACCACTTTCAGCATAAGTGTTTCTAGTTGGATTATAAGATGTTGTGCCAAATTTAAAGAAAAGCGGGTACTATATGAGCGGAAAAAGTGAAATCGGGAGCGACATTTGTATGGGGGCTATATCTAAATATGAATCTATTTATCCCGCTTTCTCCACAAGTGTTTCTAGTTAGATTATAAGGTGTTAAGACAAATTTGAAGAAAATCGGGTACAATATGTGGTTTCTAGAGCGAAAAAGTTAAATCGGGAGAGACATTTGTATGGGGGCTATATCTAAATCTGAACTAAAAAATGTGGACTTTATTCTCAAAATTTTAAACATTCATAACACCTTAAATATCGCTCATACGACTAAAAGAGAAATAATCTCGGATCACTATTTTCGGGTAAAATTTTTGGATAACACCAATATTTGTATGTATTTCATAACTCATAGGACCCAAATTAGAATCACTTTCAAAAAGTGACTAAAAATTGAATTACATACCTCAGAATAGGTCAAAAAAGAAGTGAAAATCATGTAAGGAAAGTCTAAAGTCGGGCGGGGCCGACTACATGATACCCTACACCACTTCCTGCGTATATACCTTGATTACTATATACTTTTGATTACTAAATCCAGGTGTTTTATGGGGTGATAAATACAGTATAAATACGAAGATGGCAATATTGATTTTTAATAAGTTGAATCTGAAGTGTTATGTAAATAAATAAGAAACTAATAATAAGCGGTGGCAATTTCTTTGCGTAATGTTCCACCTTTGCTGTAAGTGTTCCTAACTGAAATATAATGTGATGTAGAAAATACGTCTAAAATCGGGATCCATTCTTTTTGAAATATAACATAATCTGCAAAATTTTATCGAGATCCAATGTAAGATGTTGGTTCTAGAGCGATAATAGTGTAAACTGGGGGCCCATTTGTATAGGGGCTATACCAAAACATTGACCTATATAGCTGGTTTTCAAAATAGGTGTTTCTATTCTAAATGTAATATTGTGTGGGAAATTTGATCAAGATCGGATGAAAAATGTCCATTTCAGAGCAGTAATATTGTAAATCGGAGGTACATTTGTATGGGGGCTACATCAAAGCATGGACCCATGTAATTCACTTTCCCGATAACTGTTTCTAGTTCAAATATAACACAATCCTGAAAATTTGGTCATGATCCCATGTAAAATGTGTATTCTAGAGCAGTAATAGTGTAAATTATAGGGACATTTGTATGGAGGCTTAGACTTAGACTTAGATATAGTCTAAATCGAATTCCTCCATATTCAATACCGATGATCCTTGGACCAAAAAAAATAACTTCTACCAAATTTCACGATAATCGGAATACAACTACGACCTGTAGAGTGCGCATAAGCTTAGATGGAAAGACAGACATCGTTAAATCAATTCAGCTGGTGATTCTAAGCCTTACTTAAAGGACGATTATTTCTTGGTGTTACTAACATTTGGAGGAAAGCTAACTTATAATATCCTAGTCCACGAAGTGGTGTAGGGTATAACAACAACAGAAAGAAACTAAAAACACAACGTTATTGTAAATACAATAATGACAACAACAACATAATGATTTAAATTTTCTTTTGAAACAATAAGCTGAATTATATAAATTCAATAGTAAAAGGAGATAGAATTGTGATTTAATATCCCGAAGTGTTGGTACCGGCGACAAATAAGAGTTGGTGTATAAATGTTTCTTACTGGGGCCAAGCAAGTGCGTCTTGGCGATAAGTGTGAGCAGTCGTAGAAATATTTGAACGTTGGGACTAATCAATATATATTTTTTCTAACATTCTTCAGAGTGACAGATGGACCCATGATGAACACAACCACAGTCACATTCAATCAATTTGTCTTGCAGTCAATGCACATACCTGACAATCTATTAATGTAGAATTTTGTGAAGGCTCCTAAAAACCCCCAGAGAGGTTTCGAACATATACTTTTTAAAACCTTCTAAACTTTCGGAAGCAATAAAATAAAGAATTTTAAGGTCTTTTAAAATAACTCGTCTGAAATGGTAATTTTGCAGTAAAATCATGAAAACACGAAAATTACATAACAAATCGTGGACACTTTCTTGAATTTCGGACAAAGGTTATGAAAAATACAAACTAACTAATGAATTGTGCCAATTTCATGATTGTGTAGTGCTAATTTCGCTAATGTACACCAAATTGTTTGGAAAATTTTCATTTTTATTAACCGATACCACTTCTTGACATTCGACTAGAGCTATATCTTATGAAATTTTAATTGTGTACTGCAATAAATGTTTGGAAATTTAATAACAAAATCATTTAGTAATTTAAATAAAGTGTAGATAAGAATCACTATGATATCATAATGAAATCTAAATCTAACAACGGTTTCTGTTACTTCCAATGTATTGGGAGTTTGCAATTATAATCCATTTCGACAAACGAAGAAAACTGTTTGATATACATAAACTTATTTCTCTTTGTTCATTTACAGCAACTGACATGTTTACCGCAAACAAACTAACTTTTCCCACAAAAGAAACTAAAATTTCGTTTCTACGAAATGCATTTTTTCTCTGCGTGTAGGTCTCTATTTTAAAATTTACTTTAAAGTTGCGAAACAATAAGAAATGAGTTTTAACTTACTAAAATTAGTGTTATATTTATCACTTATGCCGTATTAGTCAAAAGAGAAACAACAAATTCAGTAACTTGGATCTACGTAGGAAAACGAAACTCTAAAATACCAATTACTTGGTTTTTTGGAATTAAAATTTCTAGTTGTTTCTTCTTGCATTTCATCGAATACAAAAAAACTGTATTTGTTATATGAATTTATACATATTTAAGATTATAAAAATGAAGAAACATTTCCAAATATTTTTTATTTAATCGGAATAAGTGTATAAAGATTTTGAGTAAACATCCTGTTACTCATGTCCTATATAAATTAAAAACCCCAAAACTCTTTAGACTCCTATTTAGACCCATACTTTGTCAAAAATCATATCCAATTTTCTGCATTTATCATAGAAAAAATGCGGAACTGAAGGGTTTATCGCCGAGGAATTTGATCGTTTTTTGTGTAATATTTCTTCAAAATATATATCGAGGGCTTATGTTCAAAAGTGGCTATGAACCATTTTCTCGAAAATGAGTTTTTGATGCCAAACTATTCTCAGTTTTGGATGTCATCTGTCATATAAATGTGGAAATGATATTTTCTAAAGGCATTTTTTTAATTTTCTGATTCGGCTATCCCTTCGCACGTTAGTTTGTGACTGCATAAGTTGCTATGAACATAAAAATAATATAAATAAAATAGTTCAACAATGGAGCAGCATAAAACCGAAGGTTATAATTCGCTACAACGATTTTGTTTAAAACATTTTTCTAGGTTTAGGGCATATCGTACTATCAAATTCGATCATTTCGCGTAAATAGCATTTTGATTCCCAAGTTATCAGGCTAAAATAGGATAAATAGTGGTTGTAAAGTAAAATTTAGAAAAACCGCGAAAAGTATCTTTATTATATTGAGAATACGAAAATTTCTTTGGCATGTGATTGCTGACTTCATGGGAAATATTTGTGTATGAAAAGTTTCAGACTTATGAATGAAGAAGGTTAAAATATAAGGAATTGCAACCGCGAATTTTGGATTTTTCATCAATTGCAGCGATTTTCGCGACTGGCTACTTATATGTTACAAGCGACCAATCTGACGGATTGCCAAGATTTCATGAACAAAGTTATGGAGTTTACAATCGTATTCTTATTTCAACATTCATAGTGCTCAATTTTAAACTTTTTATTCGTAGCAATTAGTAATCCTTTTTAGATTAAACTGTAGAAGAATGATTAATAATTTTTCTTCAAATTAAGGAGAAAATCAGTTTTTCGCTCTCACAAAAAGTTATGTTTTTGTTCACTTATGAATATAAGCCCTCGATATGTATGTATGTAATTTCAAGCAACTATTTAAAAAATGCTCTACACTTACAGAACAAGTCTGTTAATAAAAGCAGCGATTGTCTGCTGCCTATCAGACACTTTTCTGCTATTACAGCTGTTTTTTTGGCATAACAGCAGTTTTCTGCAATCTTACATCACCATTCACACTGCTAAAGAGTTTGCAGTCTGCTAAAATTGGCTGTTGTTAATTAAAATATAAAAATAGATAAGCGTTCATAAGCGTGTTTAGCTCGAATTTTCTTTTATATTAGCTTGGGACAATATGCGTATCACATATATTGCTAAAAACAGCAAACAGCTGTTTACCATCTCAGCAGATACAAATCTGCTATCTCTTTTTTAACAGCACAAAGTCTGCTCTTTCAGTAGACTTTCTGCTTTCTTTTACTGACATATTCCTTTCAGTGTACTGATAGATGGATTACTGAAATGAAATTTTGCCGACAATGTCTGTCGGTCGAATGTATCAAAATATTTCCTGGCAATAAAATATGTGCGGTTTCCAAACGCTCCAGTAAAAATTTCCTAAAAAGTTGGAAAATTAACTAAGTATGAGTAAAGTTTCCTTCTTTGAAAGCCATAGTAAATAGTTCATTTACTAGAAAAAGGCTAGTAGATTTACTTAAAAACATTTCTTTGGATCTAATAAAAAATTCTTACAATTGAGTAAATTCAAATGTATGTGGAAGAATATTTTCAAGGTTTTAAGTGAGAAAAAAGTCTGAATTTTTTTGTATAGAAAAATTCCATTTAGGGAATTTTAACTTAAAAATGTGTTTTTCCTAAAATGAAGTTAAAATTTTTACTGAAATTTATGGCGAGTTCTTCATACATTTAAGTATTAATGAACTTAAAAAAAAAATTTGAAATTGTTTAAAAAATTCTTGAATATTAATCTAAGAAGCAATTCTCGTTCGTTTGCAGAGGCATATTTCTTAAATACTTTATGAATTATTCTAAACAACCACTGCGAAGGCGCCTATCTTGGAGTAATCATGGAGTAATACCTCAACTCTTTATATCAGAGGTATCATGAAACTTTTGAGAAATATTTATTTTTTTTTTGTATAAGTTTTGCATACTCTGAAGAAAAATCATTTGTTTCAATAATTTTAGTTAAATTGAACTTGTTTTAATTTCACCTTTTAAAATAAAATTTTCCTCAGTTTAAGTAAAAATTTACTCGTTTTGAGGAAAAAAATCAGCAAAATTGTCCTCAGTTTGAGTAAAAATATTTACTTGATTTGAGTAAACATTTACTTAGTTTTAGGAAATTTTCAGCAAAATTTTATTAAGATTTAGTAAAAATTTACTTAGTTTTAGGAAAATTTTGCTTAAATTTAGCAAAAAATTACTTGGTGTTAGGAAAAATTTACTTAGATTTAGGAAAATTTCAGCAAAATTCTACTTATATTTAGTAAAAATGTACTTGGTTTCCTAAATTTTGGTTAATTTGAACTCATTATAGGGATAACTTTTTTATGAGTGTAGATGAAAACGCCCCCCACCCCCCAGGGGAAATCCTGCGCACGGGCCTGATGATAGTAATATATTTCTCCCGGCGCCATAATCTCCGTTAACACAGATTATGACCCAGAGCACCTACTAATAGATTGCCCTTAAATATATCTAACATTGCCGCTGTTGAAAAACAGCCACTTAGGATTAAGGTAATTGCCACAATGTCCATATTCTATTTAATTAAACTAAAATATTGTTGATTGTGATATGTTGGTTGTTAACAACCTTCCATTTGATTGATGTTTAATTTTACTGTATCATAAATTTTGTAGCAGTTATGTAAAATTTTAAGCATTATGCTGGCATCGTTACTACCGTTACCACGTGGGCCATATTTCAGGGTTACAGAATAAAATCACACGTATGTGTTTTATGCTCAAAACTAGTAATAATAAATGTGGACATATTAACAATGCTCATAAATTTTCAATATGCTGTAAATTGCATCCATTTGCATAACATGCTCAATTTCATTACTTTAACCATTCCTCGTTAAAGTGCGAAGGTATGCCAATCAGTGGTTATTTCTCAAAATCCGTTTTTGTTGTAACTTCCAACTTGGGATGAAAAGAATTTCATGTTATACATTATAAATTATTTGAAAATAAAATATTTACGTCTATGTCCCAATTAAAACTGTGTACAGCATTACTTTTAAATACGATATCATCACGGGGAAATGGCTGCATAAATATTACAACACACAAATTAGGTTGCAAATTTATGCATTGTGTACAAATAATAACACCAATACAACGAATAAAATGTGCAAGCCCATTTAGTTAATTTTTGCCAGGAATAGAAGTCAACTCAAATAATGCAAATGTTGCTTACATACCATATTTATTCACTCCACGAGAGTATTATGTCTTTGTGCATTTGTTTGTAACGCCCAAAAGCTAGATTGTTAAGTATACCAATAGATTTAGAATCAATTTTTGAATCGATTTAGCACTGTCTGTCCATTTATTCTTGTAATCAAAGTACAGGTCGCAATAGCAGCCAGAACCAAACAAAATATTGCACTACTAAGTTTTTTGGGATAAGGACAAACGGTATTTATACACTCCACGAGAGTATTATGTCTTTGTGCATTTGTTTGTAACACCCATCGTTTATTGTACAGATCGGCTAAGAATCACTTTTTGAGTCGGTTTAGCAATGTCCGTCTGTCCGTCTGTCTGTCTGTCCGTCTGTCCGTCTGTCCATCTATTGTTGTAATCAAATTACAGGTCGCAATTATACTCCGATCTTAACAAAAATTGGTACAAGTAAGTTTTGTGGATCAAGAACGAACGCTATTTAATTTGAGGCAAATCGGTTCAGATTTATATATAACCCCCATACAAATCTCGCTCCCGATTTGACATTTTCCGCTCTAGAAACCACATATTATACCCGATTTTCTTTAAAATTGGCACAATATCTCACAATCCAACTACAAACACCTATGCGGAAATTGGATAAGATCGGTTCAGATTTAGATATAGCCCCCATACAAATCTCGCTCCCGATTTGACATTTTCCGCTCTAGAAACCACATATTGTACTCGATTTTCTTTAAATTTGTCACAACAGCTTATAATCTAACTAGAAACACCTGTGGCTAAATAATACAAATGTCGCTCCCGATTTGACTTTTGACGCTCTAGAAACCACATATTATACCCGATTTTCTTTAAAATTTAAAGTGGGTAAGATCGGTTCAGATTTAGATATAGCCCATATACAAATGTTGCTCCCAAATGTTTAACCGATTTTGGCCAAACTCTACATATTATAGTTCACCTAGTTCGTTCCATGTACCCCCATATACCCCCATACAAATGTCCTTTCCGTTTTAAAATTTTTCGTCAAACACATACATTTACAGGATACAAAAATCCTTCCCGCTTTCACTTTTTTACCGAATTGAATTTTATTCGGATAGAAAGTGGAGTGTATAATAGAGATAGTCTTTCCTTACTTGTTAATTTGAAGAAAATCGGTTCAGATTAAGATATAGCCCCATACGAATTTCACTCACCACATATTATAACAGATTTTCTTCAAATTTGGCAAAATATCTTATATTTCCACTAAAAGTACTCACGGTAAAAATTGGTCAGATCGGTTCAGATTTATATATAGCTCCCATACAAATTTCGATCCCAAATTGACTTTTTCCGCCCTAGAAACCACATATTTCATTACATTGTCTTTAAAATTGGCAAAACATCTTATATTTAAGCTAGGAACACCCGTGGTGAAAATGGGTCAGATCGGTTCAGATTTATATATATCTCCCATACAAATTTCGATCCCGATTTGACTCCTTTCACGCTAGATACCAAATATTTCAACAGATTTTTTGACTTTTTCCGCTCTAGAAACCACATATTTTATCAGATTGTTTTCAAATTTGGCAAACTATCTTATATTTCTACTAGAAACACCCATGGTGAAAATGGGTCAGGTCGGTTCAGATTTATATAATATAATATATATAGCTCCCATACAAATTTCGCTCCCAATTTGACTTTTTCAGCTCTAGATACCACATACATTATCAGATTGTTTTCAAATTTGGTCAGATCGGTTCAGATTTATATATATCTCCAATTCAAATTTCGCTCCCGATTTGACTTTTTCTGCTGTAGAAACCACATATTTTAACAGATCTTTTTCAAATTTTGCAAAATATCATATTTTTCCACTAGAAATACCCATGGTGAAAATTGGTCAGATCGGTTCAGATTTATATTTAGCTCCCATACAAATTTCGCTCCCAATTTGACTTTTTCCGCTCTAGAATCCACATATTTTAACAGATTTTCTTCAAACTTGGCAAAATATCTTATATTTCCACTAGAAACACCGATGGTAAAAATGGGTCAGATCGGTTCAGATATATATATATGTAGGTCCCATAGACATTTCGCTCCCGGCTTGATTTTTCCGCCCAGAAACCACGTATTCTCAGAGAATTTCTTAAAATTGAGCATGACACGTTATACTTCACCTGGAAGAACCTATTGTGTTTAATGGGGTCACACCATTCCATGTTTGGATATAGCTCCGATACAAATATTCTTCTCGATTTGACAAATTGGGTCAGGTCATTTTAGCATATGATTAGGAAGCATACAAAAATCCTTCCCATTTTCAACTTTTTACCGAATTGAATTGTATTCGGATAGAAAGTGGAGTGTATCATATAGTCGGCCCCTCCCGACTTTAGCCTTTCCTTACTTGTTGTATCCTGTAAATGTATGTGTTTTACAAAAAATGTTAAATCGGAAAGGACATTTGTATGGGGGTATATTGAAATCTGGAACGAAATAGGTGAAATATAATATGTATAGTTTGGCCAAAATCGGTTAAACATTTGGGAGCAACATTTGTATTTGCGCTATATCTAAATCTGAACCGATCTTAGCCACTTTCACCATAGGTTTTTTACTTGGA
>CANDYM010000564.1:0-63282 GCA_947397865.1 Polietes domitor
CCTCTGGGGGCGACTCCTAGGCATTTTTGTTTTTTTTTTGGTATAGTTTTAACCCATTTCCATCAATTTTTATCCCGCTTACGCTCACCCACCACCCACCCATTTTTATACCCTACACCACTTCGTGGTCTAGGGTATTATAAGTTAGTTTCGCGCCAAATGTTTGTAACACCAAGAAATAATCGAGCTAGACCCACCTTTAAGTATACCGATCGGCTTAGAATCACCAGCTGAGTCGATTTAACGATGTCTGTCTGTCCGTCTGTCCGTCTGCTGTCCATCTAAGCTTGTTCGCACTCTACAGGTCGCAATTGTTGTCCGATTGTCATGAAACTTGGCAGAATTTATTTTTTCTGGCCAATGACCATCGGTATTGCATTTGGAGGAAATCGGTTCAGATTTAGATATAGACCCCATACAAATGTCGCTCCCGATTTGACATTTTCCGCTCTAGAAACGACATATAGTACCCGATTTTCTTTAAATTTGGCAGAACATCTTATAATCCAACTAGAAACACGCATGCAAAAATTGGGTAAGATCGGTTCAGATTTAGATATAGCCCCCATACAAATGTCGCTCCCGATTTGACATTTTCCGCTCTAGAAACGGCATATAGTACCCGATTGTCTTTAAATTTGGCAGAACATCTTATAATCCAACTAGAAACTCGTATGCAAAAATTGGGTAAGATCGGTCCAGATTTAGATATAGCCCCCATACAAATGTCGCTCCCGATTTGACATTTTCCGCTCTAGAAACGACATATAGTACCCGATTTTCTTTAAATTGGCAGAACATCTTATAATCCAACTAGAAACACGTATGCAAAAATTGGGTAAGATCGGTCCAAATTTAGATATAGCCCCCATACAAATGTCGCTCCCGATTTGACATTTTCCGCTCTATAAACGACATATTATACCCGATTTTCTTTAAATTTGGCAGAACATCTTATAATCCAACTAGAAATACGTATGCAAAAATTGGGTAAGATCGGTTCAGATTTAGATATAGCCCCCATACAAATGTCGCTCCCGATTTGACATTTTCCGCTCTATAAACGACATATTGTACCCGATTGTCTTTAAATTTGGCAGAACATCTTATAATCCAACTAGAAACTCGTATGCAAAAATTGGGTAAGATCGGTCCAGATTTAGATATAGCCCCCATACAAATGTCGCTCCCGATTTGACATTTTCCGCTCTAGAAACGGCATATAGTACCCGATTGTCTTTAAATTTGGCAGAACATCTTATAATCCAACTAGAAACTCGTATGCAAAAATTGGGTAAGATCGGTCCAAATTTAGATATAGCCCCCATACAAATGTCGCTGCCGATTTGACATTTTCCGCTCTAGAAAAGACATATTGTACCCGATTTTCTTTAACTTTTGCCGAACATCTTATAATCCAACTAGAAACACGTATGCAAAAATTGGGTAAGATCGGTTCAGATTTAGATATATCCCTCATATAGGGTGTTTTTTATTGAGGTATAGAACTTTGAATTGAAATAAAACACAAGAAAACCGTTTTAATGTCCATCAATTTGGCTTTATTGGAAGAATAATTTTATGCCATTAATGTTTAAATATGATTTCGGGCATGTGCCGCCGCGGCTGGCTCGAATATAGCCAATTCTACAGGTCCAATTTTCAACCACTTTCTCCAATTGCTGTGCAGTTCCAATTGCTGTGCACGGTGGCGAATCGATTCATTCGGGTCCTCTTCAACACTTTGCTCTACAGCGGCAATTGTTTCTTCGGTGCGCACTGTTCGACGTCTCTGCGGATGCGTATTATCACATAGACAGCTTGACAGCTGACAAAATGGCCGCCAGTTAAAAAAGTGATGCCAACTTAAAGTTCTATACCCCAATAAAAAACACCCTTTACAAATGTTGCTCCCGAATGTTTAACCGATTTTGGCCAAATTTTACATATTATATTTCACCCATATACAGACATGAAGACATGTGAAATCGGGTCACATCGTTCCAGGTTTCAATATACCCCCATACAAATGTCCTTTCCGATTTAACATTTTTTGTCAAACACATACATTTAGAGGATGCAAAAATCCTTTCCGATTTCAATTTTTTACCGAATTGAATTGCAATGAGAATTGTTTGGGTGATGCCCATATGTCCATACTTTGGTATGACTTTGGTTAACTACTGTATAATTTGTATTTGTCTGTCGGACAATTGGATCAATTACCATATTCGTTAAATTTGACTAAAGATGAATTTATAGCATATAAATTATATGAATATAATTTATATAATTTGTATGAACTACATAAAATTACTCCCATGAAATACCTGGGTTTAGTAATCAAAGCGAGGTACATACGCAGGGAGTGGTGTAGGGTATTATATAGTCGGCCCCGCCCGACTTTAGCCTTTCCTTACTAGTTTTGGCTCATGAATTTTTTCCCGAACCTCACAAAATAGAGGCTTCTAGAGTATCCAAATCGAACTCCTAAAATCCTCATACAACACTATCCCTCCCTAATACACATTGCATGTCACTGATTGCATTAAGTGTATCCTTGAAGAATTGCAATGCTGTTTCATTTCAAAATATCTGCATTTAATTGAATTTCAACGTTTTCATTAACACAACCTTTTTCGCAAATTCCAAAACACTTCTCCACTTTATCGATTTACCATTAATTACTAGCTGCTGACTGACAACACAACTGTAATTAAATAATTGTTTTTGAAAGTTTTCGAAAGTCTGCCGCACACAATAGTCGTTGTCATCTTGTCACCACATCATTTTCAATTTTCTGTCTGTGCGTTTTTTCTTGTCAATTCCTTACAAATAGTTTCCTTAATGACTTCAATTAGTTGGCAACCACAACGTCTGCAAAGACACACCAAGTTCGAACTCACGACAACTCCTGAAGGAATCGACAATAAAACGTAAGCGTTTCTATTGAATTTATCTGTTGGAACAAGCAGCGACAAAACAAACTGGGAGATGTGAAGACACATGTATGTCTACTGGAAGCAGTTTTGATATTTTAAGCGAATCATAGACACACTACAATGGAATATAATCTGGAAAAATCAAATATTAAAAGCGAAAATGGGATAGGACCTGGCTCATTTGCGGAAAAAAGCAACGCAAGAGGCAATTGGTTTTGGAAGTCCAACCCCAAAAATTTAGTATTTTGTCATTTCATTTGTAAGAACTTAAAATGTTAATTTGGGACCTTATCTATATATATGTATAAGAGTTGCGTTACTGACTGGCTTACCATTGACCAACGCCCACACCAAACGGCTGATGCCAGGTTTATGAAATTATGGTAGTTCCCAAATATGACGTAGACGCCTACTAAGAGAGGGTTTTACGAAATTCGTACTTTTAGGTGGTAAAATGGGACAAAGGGATAAACATCGCACTTCGGTATGTTCTTGCACTAACCATGCAGACGAGCTACCAATAGGAATTTTTCGAAATTTGTACTTTTAAGGGAGGAAAGAGACAAAAAGGGATGAAAATGTTACCAATTTTTTCGTAAAAATGGGTATTTACATTTCTCTGACAACGTAGACTTGCAACATAAATGGATTTTTTGAAATTTGTACTTTTAAGGGTTGAGCGGGACAAAAAGGGTAAAAGTGGTACCAACTAAAGTATTGCAGCTAGAATCGTGAAATTTGGTACGTAAATTCCTCTGACCATGTAGAAACGCAGTAAAATTGGATTTTTCGAAATGTTTACTTTTAAGGGGTGCGCGGGCCAAAAAGGGATAAAAATAGTACCAATTTAAGTATTGCAGCTATAGTCGTGAAATTTGGTACGTAAATTCCTCTGACCATGTAGAAGCGCAGTAAAAATGGATTTTTCGAAATGTTTACTTTTTAGAGGTGCACGGGACAAAAAGGGTTGAAAATGGTACTAATATTAGTATTGCAGCTATAGTCGCAAAATTTGGTGTGTAAATTCCTCGTACCACATAGATGAGGAATATAAATGCATTTTGTACTTTTAAGGATTGCGCGGGACAAAAAGGGATAAAAATGGTACCAACTAAAGTATTGCTGCCAGAATCGTGAAATTTGCTACGTAAATTCCTCTGACCATGTAGAAGCGCAGTAAAATTGGATTTTTCGAAATGTTTACTTTTAAGGGGTGCGCGGGACAAAAAGGGATAAAAATAGAACCAATTTAAGTATTGCAGCTATAGTCGTGAAATTTGATGTGCAAATTGTTCTGACAACGTAGAAAGCAATCTAAATAGATTTTTTCGAAATTTGTACTTATAAGAGTTGAGCTTGATAAAAAGGGATAAAAATGGTACCTACCAAAGTATTACAGCTAGAATCGTTAAATTTGTTGTATAAATTCCTCTCACCACATAAAGAGTGATTTTTTTGAGGTTAGGATTTTCATGCATTAGTATTTGACAGATCACGTGGGATTTCAGACATGGTGTCAAAGAGAAAGATGCTCAGTATGCTTTGACATTTCATCATGAATAGACTTACTAACGAGCAACGCTTGCAAATCATTGAATTTTATTACCAAAATCAGTGTTCGGTTCGAAATTTTTTATCGACAAATTTTGTTCAGCGATGAGGCTCATTTCTGGTTGAATGGCTACGTAAATAAACAAAATTGCCGCATTTGGAGTGAAGAGCAACCAGAAGCCGTATAAATGTATAAATTCCTCTCACCACATAAAGAGTGATTTTTTTGAGGTTAGGATTTTCATGCATTAGTATTTGACAGATCACGTGGGATTTCAGACATGGTGTCAAAGAGAAAGATGCTCAGTATGCTTTGACATTTCATCATGAATAGACTTACTAACGAGCAACGCTTGCAAATCATTGAATTTTATTACCAAAATCAGTGTTCGGTTCGAAATTTTTTATCGACAAATTTTGTTCAGCGATGAGGCTCATTTCTGGTTGAATGGCTACGTAAATAAACAAAATTGCCGCATTTGGAGTGAAGAGCAACCAGAAGCCGTTCAAGAACTGCCCATGCATCCCGAAAAATGCACTGTTTGGTGTGGTTTGTACGCTTGTGGAATCATTGGACCGTATTTTTTTAAAGATGCTGTTGGACGCAACGTTACGGTGAATGGCGATCGCTATCGTTCGATGCTAACAAACTTTTTGTTGCCAAAAATGGAAGAACTGAACTTGGTTGACATGTGGTTTCAACAAGATGGCGCTACATGCCACACAGCTCGCGATTCTATGGCCATTTTGAGGGAAAACTTCGGAGAACAATTCATCTCAAGAAATGGACCGGTAAGTTGGCCACCAAGATCATGCGATTTGACGCCTTTAGACTATTTTTTGTGGGGCTACGTCAAGTCTAAAGTCTACAGAAATAAGCCAGCAACTATTCCAGCTTTGGAAGACAATATTTCCGAAGAAATTCGGGCTATTCCTTCAGAAATGCTCGAAAAAGTTGCCCAAAATTGGACTTTCCGAATGGACCACCTAAGACGCAGCCGCGGTCAACATTTAAATGAAATTATCTTCAAAAAGTAAATGTCATGGACCAATCTAACGTTTCAAATAAAGAACCGATGAGATTTTGCAAATTTTATGCGTTTTTTAAAAAAAAAAAGTTATCAAGCTCTTAAAAAATCACCCTTTAGAAGCGCAATATAAATGCATTTTTGTACTTTCAAGGGGTGAGCGGGACAAAAAGTGATGAAAAATTGGACCAACTAAAGTATTGCAGCCAGAATCGTGAAATTTGATATGTAAACTCCTCTGACAATGTAGAGCGTTTTTTTCAAAATGTTTACTTTTTGGGAAAGAGGAGCAAAAAGTTATAAAGTGGCCGGCTGCATTAGAAACAAGAGATCGACGATATAAATGTTCTGCGGTTGTAATTTTTGTTCTAAAGTGGGTAGAAAATAGTAAAAATTATACATACGAAGGGAGTTCAGCTAAAATAGTTTACATCGACAAGCACATTCCTTTGGCTGTATATGAGTGCTAATGGGAGGTTTCCAATTTACTATTTTACTATATCCACCAAAAGAAAAATAAATAATTACTATCCAAAAACAGAGACGGATAAAGCTAATAAGAAATAAATGTCGTTTTTCGCGTAAGAAGCAGCTGGTAATGCTAGTAAAGAGTTACGTACAGACGGCAGTCTCTTACCCATCTGTCGGTAATGATGGGTAATGCACTTCATGCTGGAGCATATATATAAGATTTGGCTCAGCCGAACGTAAAGCCGTCATTACTCATTTAAGTTTATTACGGTTCAGAATTCACATATGAATAACATTTAATAATTTAAAAAACTAAATTCCTCTTAATTACAATCCCCTATATGAACATTCGACATTATTACCATAAAGTTTTATTGCGTACAAATTTCTCTAAATGTCCCAGACTCTATTCAAAACCTCAACCTCAATCACACCACCCCCCGCAACTAATCCCTTCAAAACTAAAAATGTATATCTCTGTTGTTGAAGGATAATGACGACGCATAGCTGAAATATTCACATTCGTATGCTGAGTATTTTCTCTAATCACAGGAATTTATTCATTATATTGTCCAACCAACATAATGGAACATGGACATTGGTTGGTTGGTCGGTTCATTCACCGATGTGTATTTCAATGTGGATTGTGGTTGCTCCACTACGATCACTCATTCCCGCCATTATTTGAATTTACATAAAATATCTACAACAATTTTTATATGCCCGAATATTGTTGTTTTGCCATTGTTGTCCACGGACACTAATGCTACTGCTGCTGTTGATGATGATGATGGTTACCCTTCAGGATTGTGGTGGTCAACCATCATAGTCAGAGTTTGTCAAACAGGGTAAGCAGGCCTTAGAAGTGGCCTTCAAGGGCAGTAGCCGCAGTTGTTGCAGAAAAAATGTGGTAACGGTTAAGATTTCTCAAATTCAATAACGTGGTGCAAAAAATAGTTATGCAGTCCAAAACTTGGAACAGGAACTTCCATGCATATCACCAGAAATATCCAAAAGCGATTGTTCAATTATTTGGCCATATTCTAAAATCATGACCATCATTGGTGAAATTTATGACCATTGATTTTTTAAAAGATTTTCGAAACAGGGCAGCTTCTACTATATTTCATCTTCTGCCACTTGCTTCACTTTTGAATGAGCAGCTACGTCAAAGTGTAAAACTGTAAGACAATCCGCAGAAAGTTTGGTGTGGTTTGTGGGTCGGCGGTATCATCGAAGAGTACTTATTCGAAAACATATTGACGTCAACGGAAAGCATTACCGATCAATTTTAATCAATATAATTTGGTTAGAATTGAATGATATGTATGTGAAGAACTGATGCCTCAGTGGACAATCTCCCCCCGTTATATTGAGATCATGACATTTTGCCCCGTTATACTGTTTCTTGTAAATATACCTCAGGTCTATATAACTAATTTAGCCTTATCAAGAACATCGAAAAGTAAACGAAATGTATACGGCGGCAAGGAGGGAGGTTTTACAATTGTAGTTACACTTCTTGACTTTGTTTTTTATTCTGTCTGTTGCATATGGGGTTCAGAGAACCCACACATGACTACTGAAAAGCCACTGCATCCACAACGAGTCAATGTATGGTGTAGATATCGGGCCGTACTGAACAATTGTGTTGATTGGAAATATAGGTTATGGAAAAATTTAATTATACCCTAGTCCACGAAGTGGTCTAGGGTATTATAAGTGAGATTTTCGCCAAATGTTTGTAACACCAATAAATAATCGAGCTAGACCCACCTTTAAGTATACCGATCGGCTTAGAATTACCAGCTGAATCGATTTACCGATGTCTGTCTGTCCGTCCGTCTGCTGTCCATCTAAGCTTGTTCGCACTCTACAGGTCACAATTGCTGTCCGATTATCATGAAATTTGGCACAAGTTATTTTTTTTTGGTCAAGGACGATCGGTATTTAATTTGGAGGAAATCGGTTCAGATTTAGATATATCCTCCATACAAACGGCATATTGTTCTCGATTTTCTTTAAAATTGGCACAACATCTTATAACCCAACTAAAAACACCTATGGTAAAAGTGGGTAAGATCGGTTCAGATTTAGACACAAATGACGCTCCCGATTTGAATTTTCCGCTCTAGAAACCGCATATTGTTCCCGATTTTCTTTAAAATTGGCACAACATTTTATAATTGAACTAGAAACACCTATGCTGAAAGTGGGTAAGATCGGTTCAGATTTAGATATAGTCCCCATACAAATGTCGCTCCCGATTTGAATTTTTCCGCTCTAGAAACCGCATATTTTTCACGATTTTCTTAAAAATTGGCAGAACATTTTATAATCGAACTAGAAACACCTATGCTAAAAGTGGATAAGATCGGTTCAGATTTAGATATAGCCCCAATAGAAATATTGCTCCCGAATCTTTAACCGATTTTGGCCAAATTTTACATATTATATTTCACCAATAAACATACATGGTGAAAGCGGGTCACTTCGTTCCAGGTTTCAATATACCCCCATACAAATGTCCTTTCCGATTTCACATTTTTACCGAATTGAATTGTAGTGAGAGATAAAGTGGGGTGTATCATATAGTCGGCTCCGTCCGTCTTTAGCCATTCCATACTTGTTTGGGACATGTCCATATGTCCATGCTTTGGTATAACTCAAATGGGGCCCCATTCTGGTCTATTACAACTCTAGAAACTACATCTTACATCGGATCTTCATCAAATTTTGCAGATCATTATACGTTTCAACTAGGAATACCTACCGTGAATGACAAATATATAGGCGCATGTTTTGGCACAGGCCTCAATTGTTGTTATAGGCCCCTTCAAATGTCCGTCCGATTCATCCTATTACCGCTGTATAATCTGTATTTATCACTGGATCTTGATCAATTTTTCCATATCATGTTATATTTACTTTACTCGGAATATCTGCTGGAAAAATGGATCAATTACTTTATTATTTACCATACTCATTAAATCTGACTAAAGATGAATTTATAGTAACTGTATAATTTATATGAACTACATAAAATTGCTCCCATGAAATAGTTGAATAGCGAGGTATATACGCAGGGAGTGGTGCAGGGTATTATATAGTCGGCCCCGCCCGACTTTAGCCTTTCCTTACTTGTTTTAATTTGTAGTGTGAGAATGCACCATCAGAAAAAATTTAAAAATATATATATTTTTCCTATTTTTTCATGGATTTTTCATTGTTACTTTGTGTATGAACTAATAAAAAATCGTAAAAAGTAGAATATATCATTTCACTACTTTTAAACTCACACAATCGCTTAAAAGTAGACACAAAATTTCAACAAAATTGATTAGTGTAATCATTTCAAAATTCAAAATAAAAGAATTCAAATTGCAAAAACATTAAAAATCTAACCCTGCTATACCACACCACATAAATATTTTAAAAGTAATTGAAATTGCATTCAAAACAAGGAATAACGCATTAATATGGGTAAAGTATTTCATGAGTTACAGGCGAATGAAATAGTAGCATGTTTTCACTGAGATCGAGGACATGAAAGGATCTGGGTTGTAAACTTGTTTGTTCAAAATTGGGTAGAAAATGATAAAAATGATACATACGAAGGGAGTTCATACGAAGGGATTGCAATTCGACCAGCACATTCATTTGATTGTACATGAGTGCTATCTAATAGGAGGTTTCCAAATTACTATTTCAGACTTTTCTATATCCACCAAAAGAAAATTAAATAAGTACAAAAACAGACACTGAAAAAAATAATAACAGATAACTGTCTTTTTAGGCAATATTAAAACCTTTACAACTTCTATACTGGTACATGGAATCCGGTATGATTGATCATGTTTATACAATTCTTTTGTAAATGTGGAAGCTGGGACCATGTGACACGTACCTTCCACAAAATTATGCAACCCTTTTAACTTCCGTATATATGTTATCTGAGAGTGATGGTATGTATATATAAGTCGGTTTAGCCGACTGAAGCTTACTTACTTGTTAATAAAGCGCTAAGTTCACGATGGAGTTCCTGCTACTGATAAAAACATGATAGCAGCCCAGATTAGAAAATATATATTTAATAAAAATAATTAATACAACCTACTTACTTCACAATGTTGTAGATATTCAAATATAATAATTCTTTGGTTTATTTAATTCGTCATTCCAAAATATTTCGGCTATTTGGAATCCAACGTGAGCTAGCCAAACTTTTACGATTTTAATGCATTTTTTTTTAAAAATCCGATATAACTTTAACACTTTTGATCCGACTTGTGATTTAAGGGGATTACTTGAAATACAACAAAAAATATGTATTTGTATCTCGTACCTCGAAAAAGTTAGAATTTTAAAAAAAAAAACATCCTTTTGTCTAAAATATTTTTTAAAATCGCGAAACACAGATTTATTCGACATATAAAAAAGTATAAATTTGCAAACTTTAATTTATATCCCAGAACACAAACAAAATTTCTATTCCTTTACACATGGAACTAGTCAATATTCTTGTAATTGTGCAAGGAAGGCCTCCTTCTTTAGAGGCCTAAGCCGTTCATTCGATGACATCCAATTAAATAATACATATATAAATATATTTTGAAATATTTCAGTTCTTTTTTTTTGGTGCGAAAGTATGTGGGCACTAGTGTGACTGTGTGTGTGAAATGTAATAAATCTGTGAAACCATCATCATCATCATTATCACCCTCTTCGAACGCAGTGAGGCTTTCACTTCGCTTTATTTTCATTTGCATTCATGTGAACAAACAAATGAATGAATGCATAACTAAGAATGAGTGAATGAATAATATATATGTAGTATGTATTAAACGAGGGCCGCTTGGAAAGTGTGTCAGACAACGTAGTTCAAATTTATTTATGTTTCAGATACTTTACCATTATCATGTAGATAAATAAATAAGTAGTAAGCTAGGCATGTTACTAACTTCTGAATTAACCTTCATTCATTATAGATCCCTGCGATAAAAAAAAGTGAGGTTCGGAACTATTTCGAAAAGTTTTCGTTTACTCAATTTAAGTCCCTTTTTCTGCGAATATTGCTCTTAAAACTTTAAACTCTAAAAACTCCCCATACCATACTTTGAGAGAAAACTGTCACAACTTCATCATAAAAATGACAGAGATTCATTTCAGGGGAAATTTTTTACCCTCCACAGTGCAGTGTTTCCACCGGCTCTTCTGCCCTGACATGAGTGTGTAAGAGGTGAATTATAAGAGGCTATAAAATAGACACCCCTCGTACTATTATTTAAACAGCAAAAATAGTTGAATTTATACAAATTTATTAGCACGTAAAATTATTTTTGGAGGGATTTATTTTTGGCGTGATCAGTTCTATATTTGTTTAGATTATATTAAAATGCATATAGGACTTCTGGTGTAAAGAACTCAGATTCGAATAAGAATCTACAGTTAAATTTTTTCATAAATAATATATTTTAATCATGTCCCATCGTTTGCAAATTCTCTTCCTTTTATTCCCCAATTTCTGTCATTCTAAAAATAACCCACCATAATCGCCCCATTCACCATCCGCGTGACTTGCAACGCCTCCCTGACACACCTCTATAAATTTGCAGTTGTTCGTCATGACAACCGCCAAGGGCTGGCTGGGGTGTAATAAAAAAACAAATGCATGCATAATAAATCAACTGTGTTTTATTTTTAACAACATATTTTGAATTTTACCAGCAAATTTGACGGAGTGGAAAAAACTAATTTTGGCAACTACATATTCTCCAACTACAGTTCCTGTCTCGATAACATTTTGTGTAGGAGGCAAATAATGATGCTGATGCTGATGAACATTGAGGATGGGTAATTTGTTATGAACAGACGTTATGTCTTAAGGTTTACTTTTACAAAGTTCTTAGAAGAGATGGGCGCTTGAGTGATTTTTGACTCACGCACGCTCACGAAGGAAAAAAATTGAATCATGCACGCTCACGCACGAAGAATTTTTCTTTACTCACGTTCACGCACGCTCACGTGAGTAAAAATCACGTGATCCACGTAAATCACGCAAATAATGTCCATAAAGAATATTTTTCTATTCTTTTTTAAGAAATTAAAAATATAGTAAATTAACTATGGTTAAGAAGTGTATGGAGTGTGTCCTTTATTTTGAAAGACTTAAAAGTTATTATAAAGTAGTTGCAAAGGAAGCACTTTTTCACTAGTTTCCATTTTTATTTTAAAAAATCCGCCGCTATCCGGCACTCTAACCTTCTCAGCTATCCTCTGATGTGAGTGCTGAATAACTAAAGCAAATCATTGTGTTCGTTAGAACAGACAATAGGAAACTAAAAAAAATATTAATTAAGAACGAATTAATATATAACGCAAATTAATATTAAATTAAATTAGCATTAAATAAATTAAGACTACTTAATTTTACTAGTATTATGTAGTATTAATACTAATAAAAAATTAAATATTTGAAGTACATTAATAAAGCAATAAATCTGTATTTTTTAAAGCAAAAAATTTTGTTTTACTTTTTTCGTTTGTATTTTTTTGGTCTGTAATCAATATTTGATTTGAACTGGGATATTGTCCTGGCTCAAGACCATTTTGCATCTATAGAATGCAATAGAATGCAAATTTATTTACAAATGGCATGGTGACATTTATTACTTGGCTGCAGACTACCACTATCATGATTTCCACCCTGTCTAAAGGTTTCATTCAGGTAGCTTCGCAGCGACTTTTCAACATCAAACCCGGCCTCTATAAGGAGATGATTCTCACAAACGAACGAGAATCACAACTCACTTGCCGAATTTGCGTTTAAAAAATCGCGCCAAGTAATAAAGTACACATGCCATCTCATTGAGTTGCATATGTAAGTATGTGTATATGCAGGTATAGTTACCCAGCAATACTTCTGCCGTGCCAACGCTCATTTGTTTTAGTTTTTTCGTTTGTATTTTTTTGGTCTGTAAACAATATTTGATTTGAACTGGAATATTGTCCTTTCTCACGCAGAAATAAGACTCACGCACATTCACACACGAACATTTTTTCGTTCCTCACGTGAGTAAAATAAATTTTGCTCACGATCACGCGTGAATCACGTGATTCACGCAACTCACGTGAGTCGCACCCATCTCTAGTTCTTAGGGAGCATTTCATTAAGAAATCACTCGCCTAGAAGACTTAGGGACGTATGAGTGTTGTGTTCTCGGTAGCACTCATACGCAGGCAGAACTCATTCGTGATGCTGCATCTACACGATTCAACTTTTCGCCCAACACAACCACGTTTTGCAACAAATTGTGTTGTGTGTATATTTTATGGATCAAATATCGTTATTTCCCATTTTCCCAATAGATCTGTTCCTTATGTTACAACAACAAAGCAGACTGTGGGGGTATACGTTCGATTGGTGTTGTTCATCATACAAAATTTGAAATATAATGAAGTTCCACTGCTTATTGCTAGAAATGTCTTGTTGACCTACACGTTTCATCGTGTAGTGCCCGCATAAGAATCATCACCTAAATTCGAGGTGCTTAGAGCAAGACTGACCTCAGTTACACGTCTACCCAACTATAGATGTCAACACCGAAAACCGGTTAACTGGAATAGCTACCGCGCACCGGTTTTTGAAAAAATGTTCATTTCGACAAACCGGGAAAACCGGTGTTTTAATGTCAGTTCACCGGTTTTTTGAAATGCACTATTATTATTATAAGGATCGTTGCACAATAAAATATGGAAAAAGTGAAACGAAGTGGATTACTACTAGCTGTAAAAATAAACTAGGGGGGACTGGATTGAATGCAGGAACTTGGTGAAGTGATTAGATTAAGGAAACACATTGATTTGCGACCGGAAATCAAAGAACATAATACAAAATTGAAACGTTTAACATATCACCCGAAAGTGGAACATTATATGGAGAAGTAGGACGTCAAATAGCTTCGTTGTGAACGTCAATGTTTGAGTTTTTATGAGTTTATGCCTATGGGAATCATATGCTAAGATCCAGGTTTTTTTCTCTTTGCGCCTAACGAAATTTGGAATCTTAGCCAAGAGAGTACAGCATTTGTACAGAAAGTGTACGTACATAAATAAATTAATATAAATATACAAAAACGGAATCAAAGTACACATTTATGCCATATTCCATACTGACAGTATAGTTTATTCAGACATATTAAATATTAGTGTGGTTATTGATGACCCGGGATTGTTACAAGCAGTATTAATAATATTAAAATTTTTATTTTACAACTTTTCTATTTCTAATCATAAATTTGAAAATCCTCCTTTATAATCGATTTGTTTTATATTTACATACAACGTTGGTAATCTAGAGATATATTTTTAAATCATGTGTCCTTATGGCACTAGTTTCCCGCTCGAAATAATATAGACGGGTTATACAACCCTCCCTTTTTTAAAATGGCGTAAATGCCTCTCGAAATTATTGATGAAACAAAACTAGACAATAGTTATTCCTGTCATTCACATTAAATTAAAAACGAAAGCATACGATTTTTATATTACATTTTATACAATTAGCTCAAAAAAGTTTAAAAATAATATAAGAGATTTAATTTTTGCCTATAGGAAAAAACCTTTCCCATAAAGTATATATATTCTGGGTCGTAGACGATATAGCCATGTCCGTCTGTCTGTTGAAAGCACGCTAGCTTCCGAAAAAAATGAGCTAGGTGGTTCACATTTTTCATAAATGTGTCTTATGGTTGCACATCGGTTGGGATTGAAAGTGGGCGAAATCAGCCCAGAGGATTTTTTTTTTCCTCACAAGGACTGAAAATACCCCTAATATTTGGAGTATTTCAGCATGTTTTTTGAACATATTAGTTTTTATTTACTTGATATTTGCAATGAGCATTCCCTTTATAGCATAAAAGGGCGCCATAGAGTGATTTTTATTTGTAGGGGGCGAAATGGATAAAAACCAAAAGGGATAAAAATGGTACATATCAAACGACAATAGATAGAAACACGAAATTTGGCGTGTACATTCCTCTAATAGAGTAGATACATAATATAAAAGTATTTTTTCTAAATTCGTTCTTTTAAGTGGTTAAATGAGGATAGAGGGATAAAAATAGTACCAACCAAACGGCTGCACCTAGAATAATGAAATTCGGCATATATATTCCTCTGATTGCGTAGACACATAAAATAAAGGAAGTTTTCGAAATTCGTACTTTTAGGGTGTAAAATGGAAAAATGGGATAAAAATTGTACCAAACCAATGGATGCTGGTAGAACCGTGAAATTAGCAGTATACATTCCTCTGACTGAGTAGACACGAAAAAAGGTTTTTCCAAATTCGTACTTTCAAGGGATTCAATGGGAGCAGAGGGATAAAAATGGTACCAACTAAAATGCTACAGCTAGAAGGATGAAATTTTCGAAAGTGGTACTTTTAAGAGGTAAAATAGGGGATAACAATGGTACCAACAAAATGGCCGCAGATAGAATCATGGAATTCGGTGTATACATTTCTCTGACTGCATAGCCAGGTAAAATATTTTTTTTCAAATTCGTACCTTTTTTTGTTGCTTTTACGACAAAAAATGGTAGAATCATGAAGTTTTCTTATACTGTGTACGTGAGACATAAGGTATTTTCAGAATTAATACTTTTGAAATGAAAATAGAATGGAAATACAATCAACCAAACGACTGTAGCTGAAAATACACTCTCTATCCCCCAATATTTAGGGTATATATGATTGCTGCCTTATATTTACTTTATGAATTGAAGTATTATATCCATTATATAAATACATAGTATAAAAATATTGATAGCCTTGGCTTATTAATTAAATTTCTGATTTTCATACATTTGAAATTTGTTGCGGACATTCCTCTTGTAGCTTGGAAGCACTACAAAGAAAATAAAAGCTTTAGCGGGCGAAATGGGACAAAAAGGGATAAAATATGGTACCAATGATACGACAACAGCTCTAATTGCATAGATATGTAAAATAGAGGGATTTTTCGAAATTCGTACTTTTAAGGGATATAATTGAAAAAGAGGGATACAAATGGGACCTACCAAACCGCTGAAGTAGAAATCATGGAATTCGGTGTATACATTCTGACTATGAAGACTCGAAACAAAAAGTTTTTTTTTTTTCGAAATTTAATACCTTTATAATTTGTACTTTTCTCATCAAAATAATAGAGTCACTTTGTCTGTATCTGAAAATGCTTCTCCCTAATGTCGTCTGACAATCACCTAATATTTAGGCATGTTCAGTACTACAGCATTGTATTTAAATCTAGTAGTAGATTTTAAAATAGATAAGTAAGTATAGATTATAGATAGATTATAGTTTGAAATAGTAAACTAATATAGTAATTTGCATAAAAATATCACAATTTTCGTAATATGGTACTGTTTTTCAATGTAAAGTCTACATCCTATAATCTGCTGGTAATACTGTGGAATGCACTCCGTGGTGGAGGGTATATAAGATTCGACCCGGCCGAACTTAACGCCTTCTTACTTGTTCCCAATTTGTTTATTACATTATGTTCATGTACATACAACTAAGATACCCTGTGCGGGAGAGGCATTGCCTAATCATCTCGGAATAGAATTTTGAAATGACTCTGAAGAGGAGCAAGTTGAAGGGTATGTAGCAAGCAAATGCCGCCATCTTCTGCATGTTTAAGAACAGGTAAGAACATTTTTCAAATACGCAATTCTTTAAAAGCGTTTGCTTATCAACAGCCCTTTGGTTTTTTTCGACTAAAATCATTGAGAGCACTTTGCTGTGAAATCATAATTGGCCTGGGATTCAGTGGATTCGCTCAGACAGAGGCATTTAGATGTATTAACGAGATCTTATGCAAAACGGGGGAACTTGTTTTCAAGTGTTTACAACTTTTCAAAACAAAAAGGATTTTTCCCATACAAAATTATTTACTTATTCATGAGGTTTTTGTCCCCTTTTGAAGTGGTTGTTGTTGATTCATGGCCATTAAAATTTAAATGGAATTATTGGGAAAATATTGAGCATCGGGTGCTCTTAGCAGGCTAAAAAGGCAGAGACTATAAACAAATTTATTAGTTAAGCTAACAAGCTATATAGTTATTCGACTTAATTAACAAGCGCAAATAAAGCATTTGAAATATCTAAATGCTCATTAATTATTTCAGTGTCTGCGCTAGAATAAAAGTTTCTTTGGAAATTTACAGTGGGGGATTATGAGAAGTTATTGGTATTAAATTTGTCTTTCTTTCATTAAAAGTAATTTTATTATTAAAATTATTTTCCTTTGAAGAGATGTTATTTAAAGTACCTTCTAAAGAAATTATTCTAATCATCACATTTTTCATTAGAACATAAAATCATCTACAAACTTCTGCTCAAAATTTTTGAATTTGACAAAGTCTTTGTGGATTTCCTTAGAAGTCAACCACCTCCTTTAAGAAAATGATTGATTTATTCTCTCAACTCAAATGTAAATTCCTCTACTGTGTGCCCTTAAATCTCCTTGTTAGTATCCATTTAATTTACCAAGAAGTCAAGTTCAATTCAATACTCATCACAAATTACATCACGATTATGGCTAATACTTCATTATTGAAATCCATTAGCAGTCATTTTAATCATTCAGGATATCAAACATTAATCTTGGAATCTTGTTGTTTATTTAACAAATAACAAGTTTTCCAAATGGAATTTTTAAGCAGCATTAGCATTTTACATAAGACTATGATGTAGACATAATGTTTAATTAAAGGATATCGTTGCGTTTAGTTGTATGCCACGTGTATTGTAATTGCTCATTGAATTATCACTGTTAAATATTGTATTCGATTAAGTTTAATTATGTTTGGGCAATCTTTCACATAGCGAAGATGTACACTTCGCTGCCAATTTTTTTTGGTGGTCTTGACGTCTTCTATACCATTTACATAAGTTTATAACAGGAAGGTTAGTTCTGGTAGGGGGGAAATGAAATTGAAAACTACTGCATATTTTTCGGAAAATTGTCACTGCATTATCAGGGGAAGGTCTAGCATTTCAAGTTTTCCTCCTTATTTAGTTAGTTTTTTTTTTCCAATTTCACTGTTTAAGGGTGTTGTTAATACTAAACTAACACAGATATAAACATGAAATTTTAAGTACTTTTAACAGATATTCTTTTCTTTCATTTGATAACCATATCGTCATTGGTCATCAGTAGTTTTACTACTGGTGACCTATAGTTTCAGTTCTACATAGTCTTGGTATTATCATTTTTCGCGCGGTGATATACTTCGCTTTCTTATAATTTATTTTAAACAATTTGTTTTTGATAGTCCACATCGTGGACTAGGGTATTATAAGTTAGTTTTCCACCAAATGTTTGTAACACCAAGAAATAATGAAACTAGACCCACCTTTAAGTATACGGATCGGCTTAGAATCACCAGCTGAATCAATTTAACGATGTCTGTCTGTCCGTCCGTCTACTGTCCATCTAAGCTTGTTCGCACGCTACAGGTCGCAATTGTTGTCCCATTGTCAGGAAATTTTACAGAAGTTATTTTTAGGGCCAATGAACATCGGTATTGAAGTTGGAGGAAATCGGTTCACATTTAGATATAGCCTCGATACAAACATCCCAATAATTTACACTATTACTGCTCTAGAATACACATTTTATATGGGATCATGACAACATTTTCAGGATCGTGTTATATTTGAACTAGAAACTGCTAACAAGAAAGTGGACCACATGGGTCTAAGTTTTCATATAGCCCCCATACAAATGTACCTCCGATTTACAATATAACATCTCTAAAATGCACATTTGACATCGGATCCTGATCAAATTTTCCACACAATGTTACATTTATACTAGAAACACGTATTTTGAAAGCCAACTATATATGTCAATGTTTTGGTATAGCCCCCATACAAATGGGCCCCCAGTTCACGATATTACCGCTCTAGAACTCACATCTTACATTGGATCTTGATGAAATGTTGCAGATCCTGTTATATTACAATAAAGAAGCACTTGGGAATAATTTCAAGGGTTATCCATCGATTTTCTTCGAAAATGATTATTTTCATTCGCAACAGATCTGACTTGACGATCATCCGAACATTTCCTGCCATTATCGATTTTTCATCTTTCTTTTAAAGATAAATCTGATGAATAATTCTTATTCATGAGATTTAAAATAATTTAAAATAATTTCCGTACTCTCGGAATACTGAATATACTCCGAACAATTGTTTACGCTATGGAACGCAAATTTTATCGAATAACGTTCGAACTCCAAAAAGATTTTAATAAAGATATAATTTTAAATGGAAATATTTTATATATATTTTTTTGCTAAAGTTTCAAGTTTTGTCCATGGTATGTATCATTAATATTTGTATGCTCATTTTAGTCCGATCATGCCCGCTTATGCATTTGACTGAGACAGGTGGTAAGGACTATAAATCTTTTAAGTCTGAAGCAGTGTTTTGGGAACAGTAGACAATAAGGAGAGAAAAAATTATTTTAAAAATCTTTTGAACATTGTGTCGAGCGTAACCACGAAAATTAGAGTCAGTATGATTATCACAACTCTAATTTCAAACTGCAGATCAATACTTTGATCCAAACTAAAGGCTCCGGTATAAAGGTGTCCATTAAGTTTATCTCCGCGACTAATAAACGAATCATAACTACTTCACATTCTTTTGCGGAGAGTATTATGACTTTGTGCATTTGTTTGCAACACACAAAATGAAACGAGTTAGACCCATTTAGCAATGTCTGTCCGTCTGTCTGTCCATCTTTTCTTGTACACATGTCGCAATTGTAGGCAGAACCAAATGTTTGGATATAGCCCCGATACAAATATTCTTCTCGATTTAACTAATTGGGTCAAGTCATATTAGCCTATGATTAGGAAACATACAAAATTCCTTCCCGTTTTCACTTTTTTATCGAATTGGAGTGCATAGTCGGCCCCGCCCGACTTTAGCCTTTCCTTACTTCTTTTAATACCCTACACCATACAAATGTCCCTCCCGATTTGACATTTTCCGCTCTAGAATCCACATATTGTACCCGATTTTCTTTAAAATTGGTACAAAATCTTATAATCCAATTAAAAACACCTATGGTGAAAGTGGGTAAGATCGGTTCAGATTTAGATATAGCCCCCATACAAATTTTGCTCCCAATTTGACTTTTTCCGTTCTAGAAACCACCACCACGCGATTTTCTTTAAAATTGGCACAACATTTTATAATCGAACTATAAACACCTATGCTGAAAGTGGGTAAGATCGGTTCAGATTTAGATATAGCCCCCATACAAATGTCGCTCCCAAATGTTTAACCGATTTTGGCCAAACTTTACATATTATATTTCACCAATAAACATACATGGTGAAAGCGGGTCACATCGTTACAGGTTTCGATATAGCCCCATACAAATGTCCTTTCCGATTTAACATTTTTTGTCAAACAGATATTGAATTGAATTGTAATGAGATAGAAAAGTGCATATATAGTCCGACTTTAGCCTTTCCTTACTTGTTTGGGAGATGTCTATATGTTTATACTTTGGTATAAACCAAATTGACCCATTCTGCTCTATTACAGCTCTAGATACTACTTCTTACATCGGATCTTCATCAAATTTTGCAGATCATTCTATGTTTCAACTATGAATACCTACCGTGAATGAGAAATATATAGGCACATGTTTTGGCACAGGTCACAAGTGTTATTATAGGCCCACTTCAAATGTCCGTCCGATTCATCCTATTACCGCTGTATAATCTGTATTTGTATTTGGATCTTGATCAATTTTCCAGATCATGTTATTTACTTTACTCAGAGTATCTGCTGGAAAATTGTATCTTATTACCATATTATTATGGTATCTTATCTTATTACTTAATCTTATTACTTATTATTTACCATATTCATTAAATTTGACTAAAGATGAATTTATAGTAAAGAGTGATTTTTTTGAGGTTAGGATTTTCATGCATTAGTATTTGACAGATCACGTGGGATTTCAGACATGGTGTCAAAGAGAAAGATGCTCAGTATGCTTTGACATTTCATCATGAATAGACTTACTAACGAGCAACGCTTGCAAATCATTGAATTTTATTACCAAAATCAGTGTTCGGTTCGAAATTTTTTATCGACAAATTTTGTTCAGCGATGAGGCTCATTTCTGGTTGAATGGCTACGTAAATAAACAAAATTGCCGCATTTGGAGTGAAGAGCAACCAGAAGCCGTTCAAGAACTGCCCATGCATCCCGAAAAATGCACTGTTTGGTGTGGTTTGTACGCTGGTGGAATCATTGGACCGTATTTTTTCAAAGATGCTGTTGGACGCAACGTTACGGTGAATGGCGATCGCTATCGTTCGATGCTAACAAACTTTTTGTTGCCAAAAATGGAAGAACTGAACTTGGTTGACATGTGGTTTCAACAAGATGGCGCTACATGCCACACAGCTCGCGATTCTATGGCCATTTTGAGGGAAAACTTCGGAGAACAATTCATCTCAAGAAATGGACCGGTAAGTTGGCCACCAAGATCATGCGATTTGACGCCTTTAGACTATTTTTTGTGGGGCTACGTCAAGTCTAAAGTCTACAGAAATAAGCCAGCAACTATTCCAGCTTTGGAAGACAACATTTCCGAAGAAATTCGGGCTATTCCGGCCGAAATGCTCGAAAAAGTTGCCCAAAATTGGACTTTCCGAATGGACCACCTAAGACGCAGCCGCGGTCAACATTTAAATGAAATTATCTTCAAAAAGTAAATGTCATGGACCAATCTAACGTTTCAAATAAAGAACCGATGAGATTTTGCAAATTTTATGCGTTTTTTTTTAAAAAAAAGTTATCAAGCTCTTAAAAAATCACCCTTTATAATTTATATGAACTACATAAAATTGCTCCCATGATATACCTGGTTTATTGTAGGATACATTCACGAAAGTTAAATGTTTTGTAATTAAAAACCTGGTTTCCCTGTTTGTCGAAATTGCCTTTAAAAAACGGTGGCAGTGGTAACATCGGTTACCGGTTTTCACTTTTGGCATCTCTAGTCACTTTCCACGTATTTCTTTTTCAGTTTTTGGTTAGCATTGTGTTATTATACAGACCATCTGGTTTTCCTAAATTCAAAAGATACAGAATTTGGAGGAAATGATTTCAAATCAATGTTCTCAGATTAGCTATGTCACAGACATAGCTTCACTCAAAGCAGTTACGTGTTGTCTAGCTGATCCCCGGTTTTGGTCCTGAATGGAACAAAATGGTAGGTGGATGTGATAATAATTTGACAATCCAATGCCCATTCCATTCAAAAGGATATCTCGACTTTTAAAATGTTATAATAAGAATAAGGACTACGGCAAACATTTCAAGATGTAACACACGAACACCCTTCAGCAACATGTGGAGAGCATCTTTGGCATGCGATTGTGGAAAAATTCCCTAAACAGTCCATACCCAGTCCACTACGGCGACACATGCTTTTTGACATCCTCACTTACACATACTCACACATCAGTGAAAAACAAATTGAAAACAAAATAAAAGCTGAAGTAAAAGAAAGAAAAATTGACTGTGAAGGAGAATTGTATACGAGTATGTATAAGTATGTGAAGAATCCTGGAAACGATAAGTGTCTGCCTGCGGTGACTGCACGTGTCATCTCAACAAGAACAAAAACATCAGTTCAACAGCAACAAAAAGGAAAGGAAATGTTCTTCAACAATCGCAGAACACTTATCAACAATGTCACCAACAATCGTTGAAAAAAGTAAGACGCCTTTCGCACATGTAGTATTTATTTGACATTCGTAAACCTTCTTCGTTTTGTTTTAAATTTTATTAAAAAGGGAAGTTTGTTTGATTGTTTCACGGGAAAAGAGGGGAGGTAGGAAATTGCGGGAGACTTCAGAAAAATCCTACAAACAGGGGAAAATTTCTGAAGTGTTTGTTGGCGAAATCGGCCCAAAGGGAAAATATTTTCCCTCACAAGGACTAAAAATACCCATAGTAACCCCTAATATTTTAGAGTATTTAAGCTTTTTTTCAATATGTCTAAGTGAACTTACTTGATATTGGTAAGCGCATTCCCCCTATAACAAAAACATAAAGTGATTTTTATTCGTATGGGGTGAAATGGGACAAAAAGGTATAAAAATGGTACATATTAAACGACAGCAGATAGGAATACGAAATTCGGTGTGTACATTCCTCTAATTGAGTAGATACATAATATAAAAGTATTTTTTCCAAATTCGTACTTTTAAGAGGTAAAATGGAAATAGAGGGATAAAAATGGTACCATCCAAACGGCTGCAACTAAAATAATGAATCGGTATATACATTTCTCCGACTGCGTAGAATGGTAAAATAAAAGGATTTTTCGAAATTCGTACTTTTAAAATGGAAAAAGGGGATAAAAATAGTACCAAACAAATGACAGCTGCTAGATTCATGAAATTCGGAGTATACATTCCACTGCGTAGACACGAAAAAAAAGGTTTTTCTCAAATTCGTACTTTCAAGGGATACAATGGGTACAGAGGGATAAAAATAGTACGAACTAAACAGCTAGAATGATGAAATTCGGTGTGTACAGTCCTCTAATTGCGTAGATACGTAAAATAAAGAGATTTTAGAATGTCGTACTCTTAAGGGGGCAAAATAGGAAAAATGTACGTTAGATAATGCATAATTTCAAAATTTTTACTTTTGGAATTTATATAGAATGAAAATACAACCAACTGTAACACCCACTATCTACCAATATTTATGGTATTTAAGCTTTTTGAAAATATAAATATAGAATATTTATTTTTTGAATTGAATTGAAGTATTATTTCGATATGTAAACGTATTGGTAGCCTTGCCTTATAAGAGGGGTTTGAAATAATAAAAATATTTTATTTATTTATAAAATTATTTTTTCAATATTTACATTTGTTTTGGTATGGCTATATTAAAACATTTATATTTTCCTGTAATATTACTGCACTTCTACGAAAATCGGCAGCCTCTGTGGAATGCAATCCATGGTGGAGGGTATATAAAGTTCGGCCCGGCAAAAAGGAATAAAAATGGTACATATGAATCGACAATAGCTAGAAACACGAAAAACGACAACTGCAAGAAACACAGTGTGGAATGTACACACTAATTGAGTAGATACATAATATAGAAGTATTTTTTCCAAATTCGGACTTTTAAGGGGTAAAATGGGAATAGGGGGATAAAAATGGTACCAACCAAACGACTGCATCTAGAATAATGAAAGTCGGTCTATACATTCCTCTGATAGTGTAGACACGTAAAATAAATGGATTTTTCGAAATTCGTACTTTTTGGAGTTAAAATGGAAAAGGGGATAAAAATAGTACCAGCCAAATGACCGCAGCTAGAGTCATGAAATTCGGAGTATACATTCCCCTAACTGTATAGACTCGAAAAATAAAAGGTTTTTTTCCAAATTCGTACTTTCAAGGGATACAATGGGTAGAGAGGGATAAAAATAGTACCAACTAAACGGCTACGGCTAGAATGATGAAATTCGGTATGTACAGCCCTCTAATTGCGTAGACACGTAAAATAAAGATACTTTAGAAAGTCGTACTATTAAGGTGTTAAAATAGGAAAAAAAGGGATAAAAATGGTACCAACCAAATGGCCGCAGCTAGAATCATGAAATTCGGTGTATACATTCCTCTGACTGCATAGACGCGCACAATAAAAAGATTTTTCGAAATTCGTACTTTTTATTTTACTTTAACGGCAAAAATTAGTTGAATCATGAAGTTAGGTTAGGTTAGGCATTGTGTACGTGAGAGATAATGGATTTTCAAAATTTATACTTTACGAATTAAAATAGAATGGTAATACGGGGTGCGGCAAAAGTCGCGAAGGGATTCGAAAAATTAATAACTTTTCTAATTTAATGTTTTCCCCCTTTTTCTTCTTAGGACTTGTAAAATAAATCTGGGAGATTAATCATGGAAAATTACAACTTTATCCAACGAACCAAAATCATAGAATTTTATTTTGAACTAGGGTTTGCATTTTCCCGTACTTTTTATTTTCCGGGACACGGAAATTATTTTTTCGATTTCCCGGGATCCCGGGACAGGGCGGAACTTATAAATAAAGTAAATTATGTTATTTCTGTATTACAAACATTTGGCGTGAAACAAACTTATAATCCCTACTCCACGATGTGATGTATAGTATGAAATGTAGGCACATTTTTTAAATTAAGAATTTTTTGAAATATAAACATTTTTAAAACAGACAACCCATTTGAAGACTCATAAGATAGTCTATTTCTAATTTTATTGGAGAAAGTGAGCGCGATAGAGAGCGATATTATATACTCGAGAGTTGTATTGTTAGTAAATCGTTAATTATCAGTTCCCTCTCCTGTAGCTTCGAAAACCTAAATTTATATTTTGAGGCAATAATATAGCCATGTTGTTACTTTAGATTGTATATATTTTTAATTTATTATTTTAAGTCAGATTGTGCACCTGTAGGATTTCTCCACAGATATTAGCATATCAAGACTTTTTTCATAAAGAAATCAAAAATTTTGAATTGAATTATCTCAAAATATTAATAACTTTAAATATTAATAGCTTTATATTCTGTTATATTCAGTTTATATTAATTATATTGAATTACCATATTCAAGTTAGAAGATTTATATCGCCTAGCTGACACATATCTAATTAAAAGTGATCTTTTTTAAATTATTTTGTACCATTTACAATTTTATTGTGATTATATGCAATTCCAGCGGGAATCCCGTACAAATTTCCCGGGATACGGGAAACTGAAAATATGCAAATTCCCGTGATTTTTCCCGTGGGAAATCCCGGGATCCTAATTTGAACGTTTAATTTCCAAAAATTTAGCATTCAATTGGGATATTTAAAAGAGAGGGTGAATATCAATAAACCCAGAACCTTTGAACAGCTGAAGGAGAATATTCGAGCCGAAATAAGAGGAAGGAAAATGCTCTTGAAAGAGCTCAACTTTGCGCGGCTGAAAATGGTGGTCACTTACGTGACGTAAGCTTTCACGCATTTATTTTATTATTTTGTAAGAACAAATAAATTTAAAATAAGAATTGAAAAAGTTATGATTGTTTTAAACCCCTTCGCGACTTTTGCCGCACCCTGTAAATAAATAAGGAATTTTAGTTTTTTTTTGAAGATTGTTTTTTCAATTGACTTGAAGTATTATTTCGACATATATAGTATAAACATATTAGTAGCCTTGCCTTATAAGCGTGGTTTAACATAATTAAAATTTTATATTTATTTATAAAACTATTTTTTTCAATATTTTTATTTGTGTTGGTTTGACATGTTCCTTTAATGTTTCTGCACTTCTACGAAAATAGACAGCCTCTGTGGAATACAATCCATGTTTAAAGTTTTTACTTCTTATCCCTTCCCTTTTGCTTGTTATCATACCCTTTCGTCATTATTAAAGAACCGCCATAGGCTAGGCAACATACATACTCATCGAAAAGCTTAACGTATCCTTTCTTCAAAAATCAAAAACAATAGCTTGAATAATGAATTCAATCACATCATTGATTCCATACAATTTTCCCATTTTTACACTTCTCAAGAAATAAACGAAACAATCGATGACAATAGAAACAATGAAACAATAGGCCATTTTGTAAAGAAACATTGGCCAATTAAATGTGTCTGACCGAGAGGATATTCTATTGAATTTCCAAAACATAGACAATATGATTCTTTAGCCTTTACCACACTGCCTCACACATCCTTCGCCAAGAGTTAGAGTCCCTAAATGTCCTTTCAATTTTAATTCTATGAATGCAAAGCAATCATATGACATTCACCATGCAGAGAAAGTCTACCGATAAAATGAACATGCATCAGCTTTCATTGTCGTCCTTTTGATGTTGCTGTTGTTGTTCTTCTTCTTTTGTGGTCTGCTGATATGTCCTGTTATATCCTGTCTTGTAGAGAATGAATGGACGATAGCCAAGTTGTGTTTTTCTTTTTAATTCTTTTTTGTGTAATTTCTTGTACACTTACGCATATGCTTCGTCTCTAGTTTAAAGAATTTAAGATTATGTTATCTTCGGTTAGGGTTTTCCACTTCATGTTCAAATGGGGTAGGGAGATTATTTCAGAACGTTTTCACCATAAGATACATAGACGTCCTATATATTTTAGACAGGATATCCACTTAAAAATATCATATATAGAATACAAACTGAATTTGTCTCTAAATCCGTTTCTGACTTTAAAATGTTTGTATTTAAAACTTCAAGAAATAATTTCATAGACTTGTAAATATATCCCACTCTATTTCGAAACCCCTCAACAAAGGTAATGCCCTATATGAAGTGAAATGAACTGAACTGAGATGTTCATGCATGAAGTGCAGAACAGACGGACGAGCATTGTTTAAGTTTAAATTCATGTCAAGTGAACATTTTATTCTCTACAAAAATGCCAAACAAAGACAGCCACACTACGGCAACACCAATATCACCGCAATATATGGGTAAGAACATTAGTGTGCCTCAAGTGGAGTCAAGAATAGTTGATATATAATTCAGTTGGTTTTGAATAGTTGATATTAATAATTGAGTATATGTATTTTGTAGAATAAACTTATAATCCACCTGGTCTGAGTTTGTTTTTACAGTGGATCAATGTTTTCATCTTTGGTCGAAGGGATCATTAAAGTAAGTGAAAACAAGTAAGGAAAGGCTGTAGTCGGTCGGGGCCGACTATATGATACCCTCCACTTTCTACCCCATTACAATTGAATTCGGGGAAAAAGGTGATATCGTGAAGGATTTTTATATGTGACCTAATCCTGGACCATTGTGACCCACTCTCATAATGTATGCTTCAAGGTAAAATGTATTCTGCCGAATAATTTGAGGGTAAAAGTATGTGTTTGACAAAAAATATTAAATCGGGAAGGACATTTGTATGGGTGTCTATTAAAACCTGGAACGATGTGACCCACTTTCAACATGTATGTTTATAGGTGAAATATAATTTGTAAAGTTTGGCCAAAATCGGTTAAACACTTAGGAGCAACATGGTGGATACTTCCAAATCTGAACCGATCTTACCCACCATAGATATTGCTAGCAGGATTATAATGTGCTATGCCAAATTTGAGGAAAATTGGGTAAAATTTGTGATTTCTAGTCACATGGGGAGCGTAATTTTGTACGGGGGCTATATCTAAATCTAAACCGATCTTGCCCGCTGTTTTTAGTTGGATTATAAAATGTTATGTCAAATTTAATGAAAATCGAGTAAAATATGTGGTTTCTAGAGAGGAAAAAGTAAAATTGCGAAAGAAATTTTTATGGGGGCTATATCTAAATATAATATTATTGTCATTATTAAAATCAAACTCAGCAGGTAAAATCCCAACGAAAAATTACCTTAAAATCGACCGAAATGTTTCGATATAATTTTGGGTAAAATTGTATATGAACATTTCCATGATGCCGAACGTGACCGACGGACGTACACATTTAATGTGACAATAAAGTCAAAATAAAGCGGATTTTATTTTGACCATATGCTTAAGTTATAGCTCTTAATAACCTGCATAATTTGTGCTAATGACGATTTTAGGAAATTTTTCGTTTTCAAGATAATTAAAAAAACTAGTAAGGAAGGTTAAAGTCGGGCGTGGCCGACTATATTATACCCTACACCTAGTCAATATACCCTGTGATGTAGGGTATAAGAAGGTCATTACATTTGAACCTGGTATTTATATACTACAAATTTCATACTTTTACTGTATTTGTAAGAAAATTTGAACACAAACTTTGAATGGGAGCTATAAATAAATCGGAACCGATCTAACACATTTTTAGCATAGGATTTCTGAAAATCTGTTTCTAGCGCGGAAAGAATTAAATCGCGGAAAGAATTATATGGGAGCTATATATAAATCTGAATCGATTTGACCCACTTTCGACATGGATGTTTGTAGTTTAAATATGAGCAGCTGGCTTGCTAAATTTTCAGCAAATCTGTTCAAATATGTTATTTTTATAGCGGAAATAATCAATTCAGTGTCGAAATTTGTACTGGAGCTATATATATATCTGAACTGATCTGGTCCACTTATACCAGAGCTGTTTCTAGTTGAAATATAATTTGTTTCGCCAAATTTGAAGAAGATCTATTAAAATATGTGGTTTTTAGAGCAGAAAGAGTCAGAGGAGTCATTTGTATGGGAGCTATATATAAATCTGAACCGATGTGACCCACTTTCGCCATAGATGTTTGTAGTTCAAATATGAGCGGGTTTGCCAAATGTTAAGCAAATCTGTTCAAATATGCTAGTTCTAGAGCGGAAACAATCAATTCAGTGGCGAAATTTGTATTGAAGCTGTATATATATCTGAACAGATCTGGCCCATTTTTACCAGAGTTGTTTCTAGTTGAAATATAAATAGTTTTGCCAAATTTGAAGAAAATCTGCTAAAATATGTGGTTTCTAGAGCGGAAAGAGTCAAATCATAGGAGACATTTGTATGGGAGCTATATATAAATCTGAAACGATCTGGCCTATTTTTACCAGAGCTATTTATAAACTCCACGAGAGTATTATATCTTTGAGCATTTGTTTGTAACACCCAAAAGGAAGAGAGATAGACCCATTATTAATTATACCGATCGACTTAGAATCACTTTTTGAATCCATTTAACCCCCATACGAATTTCACTCCCGATTTGACTCTTTTCACTCTAGAAACCACATATTGTATCAGATTGTCTTCAGATTTGGCAAAACATCGTCTATTTCGACTAGAAACACCTGAGGTAAAAATGTGTTAGATCGGCTCACATTTATATATAGCTCCCATACAAATTTCGATTCCGATTTGATTTTTTCCGCTCTAGAAACCACAAATTGTATCAGATTTGGCAAAACATCTTATATTTATTTAAATAAGTCTGATCGGCTCATATTTATATATATCCCCCATTAAAATTTCGCTCCCGATTTGACTTTTTGTGCTCTAGAAGCCATATATTTTAACAGATCCTCATCAAATTTGGCGAAATATCTTATATTTGTTCTATAAACAGCCATGGCGCAAATGGGTCAGATCGGATTTCACTCCCGATTTCACTTTTTCCACTCTATAAACCACATATTTTAAGAGATCTTCTTCAAATCTTTCAAAATATCTCATATTTCAACTGGAAACACCCATGGTGAAAATGGGTCATCGGTTCAGATTTACATATTAGAGCGGAAAAAGTAAAATCGGAAGCAAAATTTGTATGGGAGCTATATCTAAATCTGAACCGATTTGCTTCAAATTAAATAGCGTTCGTCATTATCCCATAAAATTTCGTTTTGCAAAGTTTCATTTAGTTCTAACAACAATTGCGACCTGGACTTTGATTACAAGAAAAGATGGACAGACAGAAAGACGGACATTGCCAAATCGACTCAGGAAGTGATTCTAAGTCGATCGGTATAATTATCAATGGGTCTATCTCGTTTCCTTTTGGGTGTTACAAACAAATGCACTTATGTCTTTGTGCATTTGGAGTGTATAAAAACAAGGCGTTCGCACGTGACCAAAGCAGAAGTCGTTTTCGCGGAAAATAATTCAAACACCGATTTCAGCGAAACCTTTTTCAATATTTTAATGTGACTAATTTTAGAATGTTGTGCACTGATGCCTCTTAAAATGACTATGATTTTATCCGAAATTAATTAATACTTTTTTGTAATTTAATTTTAAGCCTTGTCGACGAGACATTTTTTCATCATGCTATTTATGTTGTTTCTGTTGCACTTTTTACAAATTATAGATAATATATTTTATTAAATCAACAGAAGTATTCAATGTATTCATTCTCAAATAATAAAAACAAAATTTTGTTTTCAATTTATTGTTTTGACATTTTAGCTTATCTTCTTTCAACTTTCTCACCGCCATTTTCAACTACATATCTTTATTTTTTCGTCTCCGTTAATACTCATCTAGATCTAAATAATAAAAAATCTTTATTTTACATAATTAAATTATTTATGTAAGATTTTTTTTTAATTTTTAATTTTCACACTAAAGATGTCGAACGTGACCAACCTTAAAGAAATGTCAAAAAATTCCGATTTTTCAAATTATATAGGGTTCGTCCTTGACCCACAAAACTCACTTGTGCCAGTTTTTGTTAGGATAGGTCAATAATTGCGACCTGGACTTTGATTACAAGAATAGATTGACGGATGGCCGGGCGGACAGACGGACATTGCTAAATAGATTCAGAAAGTGATTCTAAGTCGATCGGTATAATTAACAATGGGTCTATTTCGCCTCCTTTTGGGTGTTACAAACAAATACACAAAGACATAATACCGAAGTGGGGGGTATACACTAGAGCGTACCAGGTTACAAGTAAAAAAAAAAGTTCGCCGTACACCTTCGTGACCGAACGTAGGGGTCGCGCTTTTACATTTTTCTATATAACTTCTGCATTTATAAACGGATTTTAAAGTGTGATACATCGATGTTTTTGTCTCGACGAGGCCGATTTTTTTGAAAATCGACATACTTCCTTAGGAAGAGTTTCATGATTTTATGCGAGCTTTAGTTTTCTGATATTAGAGTGGTACATTAGGGTAGTAGCAACTGAGATATGATGGGTAAGTACCAGAAGGGGGTGCTTGAGCTCAATGACTTCAAAGACAAAAAAATCGGCCTCGTCGAGACATAAACATCGATGTATCACACTTTAAAATCCGTTTATAAATGCAGAAGTTATATACAAAAATATAAAAGCGCGACCCCTACGTTCGGCATAAAAAAATAAAAAAAATTTTTTGAAACTACCTTTCAATAATACTTCATATTCGAAGGTGTACGGCGAACTTTTTTTTTTGAGGTACGCCCTAGTATACACATTAGAGTCTTTTGTGAGGAAGGAAAAAATGTTGTTGATGTTCCCGACTAAAATGAAAGATTGGTTTGTTTTATGTGTTATCCCAAAATATTTCGCGTTTATCATTGTCCATTCGTGAGCTGGATAAACCAGGTTTTTCTTGAATAAAATTCACGGTGAGAATGGCATTGAGGAAAAAACCGCTAGAAATTAAAATCCGATCCGAGCCTTATCAAACCATATTAAAAGCTTGCAATATGACCAAATATAAAGGACAGATTTATACTATTTTAGTGCAATTTTTGATGCATTTTTTATAAAAACCGCAACAACTTCCACATTTTTAGTTCGATTTATGTTTTTAGGGGCTCGTTGGAGAGGCATTGATAACCAATTGCAATTTTTAGAATTTGCTAACCCATTAAGGGCCGAAATTTTTTTTCTTACTGTTAACACTCAGTGGTGCATAGTAAACACATTCTAGTCTTATATAAAACAAATTTTTGGAAAGAAATTCAACCATTTCAAATTTTCTCCCTTAAAAATAAAACATGAATAATCTACATAAACTTTGTAAAGGGGAAAAATTGAAATGGTTGTTTTTTTTTTGCTAAATTAACACAGCATAAAATTAAAAGTATATTTAGCGGATGTTCTTCTCTTTCATTTGATACCCATACCGTCATTGTATGATACGCAAAAGTACGAAACTAAATTATTGAAACATTTACATCCTTTGGAAATTAAAAGTCCTCTAAAAAATACAAACGACCACGAAATAAAAAACTTAGTATGAGTTTTCCTATTAGTGACCTATAGTTTCACTTCTATATAATCTCGTTCTTGGGAGGGAAACCATGTCGCACGGTTTTATTGTAACATTTTATGTGAAGTTTTCCTCCCAATTTATGCATTGAAAGACCAAAATTTCAGATTTAATTTTCAAAAATTAGCTTTTTGTAAGACTAGAATATGTTTACGATGCAAATAACCCCATATTTCAGTTTTGACATCACATTTAACCCACTGAGAACCAACAGTAAGAAAAAAATTGTTGGCCCTTAATGGGTTAGGAAGTTCTAAAAATTGGAATTGGTCATCAATACCTCTTCAACGATCAAACAAAACCAGAAATCGAACTAAAAATATGGAAGTTATTGCGGTTTTTATAAAAAATTTATTCAAGAAAAACCTGATTTATAGAGGTTATTTTGAACGCGTTCACGAACGGACAATGATAAAAGCGAAATATTTTGGGAGAACACATAAAACAAACTAATCTTTCATCTTAGTCGGGAACATCCACTACTTTTATTTTGAAGCCACTCTAACAAACATGCTTAAATACTCGAAATATTAGGCGTATTTTCAGACCTTGCGAGGGATTTTTTTGCTTCTGGTTCGATTTCGCCCACTTTCAATTCGAACCGATCTAAAACTATTAGAAGTATTCTGGGAAAAGTTTGACGTCCTGGCTTCAAATCGGGAGTGACATATCTAAATCTGAACCGATTTGCCTCAAATTAAATAGCGTTCGTCCTTCATCCACAAAACTTACTTGTGTCAATTTTTGTGAAGATCGGACAATAATTGCGACCTGTACTTTGATTACAACAATAGATGGATAGACAGACAGACGGACAAATCGATTCTAAGCCGATCTGTATAATAAACGATTTGTCTAACTCGTTTCCTTTTAGGTGTTACAAACAAATGCACAAAGACATAATACTCTCGTGGAGTGTATAAAAATATGCTTCCAGAAGTTATTTATAATAATAAGGCAAAGTTAATTTGCAACAGTGCTGAACGTGTGGCACTCTAATACACATACATACCTATTCCTTGCATATTTTACAATAATGTTGTTCCCACTCAAATATTTTGTATGTACGTATATACATATATAATGTATATACACGTATATATGTCGACAATAAATATTGTCCGATATAGACAAGTGCGAGTATGTTTGTTCGGTATGAACGAACGCTAAGATACGAATAATTCATTTTGTCTGTTCTGTTCAGTTCTATGGCAAAACATGGAAAGACATTTTCAAGATAATGCACACATACTTCAGGAGTGAACTTTTTGAACTTATCTGTCACATTTTTAAATGAAATTTGACAAAAGACAAGAATGTAATTAATGTATACCCAGGCAAAGAAAAATTAATGAAATTCAAACAGTGTCCATAAATTATAAAAGGAAGCAAAGCAAAGAGACGAGGCAAGAAGGTTGTTAAATATTATCAAAAAAATAAATTACTTTTATCGAAAATTTAATAGATTTATTTTTATTATGCTGCGCAATTTATGATTTTTACGCAGCAGTTATTCAAGAGGACTGTAAAAAAGACAGGATCTCGAGAGACAAATATTATTTCAACCAAAAAGATGTAATGATAGGTTAAAGTCGGATGTAGGAGACAATCATTTTTCCTCCACTATTTAATTTCTATCAAGTTTCTTATTCCCAAACCTGGGTGTCTACTGCCGGAAATATTCCAATTTTTGTGTGAGATTTTATAGATTCAACAAAAACGAAAGTAACGAAAAACTAAATTCGGGTGTATGACGGGACTATATGATATGTAATTTGCGTCAAGTTTTTTATTCCCAAATATTCCAATTCTTGGGTGATATTTTATAGATCCCACAATTAATTGTGGCTTTTAATGCTGCAATTTAAATATCTGTAAACATTTATTCGAATTAAATAAATGTCAATAATTAAGTAGAATATTAAATTAGTGAAAATTCGCATTATAAAATCAAGGACGACTGCAGGATAATGAAACATTTTGTTCTCCACCCATAAGCCAATGTTGGTCTCGTTGTGCCAACATCAACTCCTGAGGAGGGAGTTCAGCCATTATTGACAGAGCACAACGATGCTTCTGTTTGATTTGGGTTCTGCCATTTTTCCTACCCTCGCTAATTGAATTGTAAATATTTGTTGTGAAATCCAAATCTTAGGTGTAAACAAACAAACGAGGCAAAATCAACATCAAAAAAAAAAAAGAACTCGTCAAGCGGCAGCTACAAGACGTTGCTTTGGTGCTAATTTAATGTGACATCTGGTATCATGTCACCTCATGGGTTTCGTGGCAAATCGTCTCGTCTGTCTCGTCCTTGATTAAGGACATCAATTTAAACTTTCGTTTTCCAATTTCAACATTTGTTGACAAATTATTTGATTAGGTTTCTTTTGGTAACAGATATGTATGTACGATGTTTTTTTCATCATCACAAGTTAATGAGAGGGCCAACAGTGTACATTAGGGTAGGTTCGATCGAGGTCCATACCAATGGAAAAACAATTTCTAGGTACCCCACGAAAATCAAATGCTTGATTGTTTCATGATGATCTGTTAAATATTTCGTTGCTGTATGAAGCCCTTTGTGAGCTAATGCTCCGGAAATCATCTCTAAAAATTAGGTTTTCCCCGTGTAATTTGTATACCCTCCAACTCCAGGAAGGGGGAATACTAAGTTTGTCATTACGTTTGTAAAACCTCAAATATCGACCTGAAACTCTATATATATATATATATTGTTGATCGTCATAAAATTCTTAGACGATCTGGCGATGTTAATAGAGGGATAAAAATGGTACAGCAGCTAGAATCACGAAATTCGGTGTATACGGATGTATCCGCTGAACTATATATATATGGGAGGAAAGATAAAAAGCTGCACTTTAATATATCGGTAGAATGGGCTGCAGCAAACTGCCATAAATTATGAAATTTTCTGATTTAAAATTGTATTAAACCGAACCGAAATTTTACAATATTAAGCGTAAAATTTCGGTTCGAAAATGGTCGAAATGCCAATGATATCCGCCAAATTTCACAGAAGTGCTTATAATTTATGTATAACATCAGCCAACAAGTAAAAAACGGCTAAAGTTGGGCGTGGCCGACTATGTGATACCTTCCACCGCTCCTTGCGCCCAGTGTACTATAAATTAATATTTAACCAAGTTTAATGAAATATGTAAAATTTTATGAATATATGTTATGATACTCCTACATGTGCAACGACTGACGCATTTTCAAAAATTATTAATGGAAGTGTGTTGCCAACTCGTTTTTTGAAATGATAAGTAATCATCATGATAACTGCAATACATTTCAAAGATCTACCTGTAAGTGGGTGTGGTAGTAGATTGATCAATTTAAAATTTTGCTAGACAACTTTGGTACAAAATTTAAAGGTCTACATGTTCCCTAATGTATTATTTCACTCTAAGTGGGCGTTGCAGTTGGTTGAGAAACAAAATTGTTTATAAATAACTTTTGTAAGCAGCATAATTAACGTGACCATCTCTTTTTGGAGAAAAAGCGGAATTTGGCGGGATTTTGTAGAAAAAAAAAGGGATCGTGAAAATGTAAACAAAAAAAAACGTACATATAAAAAACTAAGCTTTATACTGTATTATAAATTAAAATGGATGTGTTTAGAATACGACTAACTGATCTTGTGGGCGTGCAAAACAAAAAAATCCAAATTCGTACTTTTAGCGTCACAATGGGAAAAGGAGGAAGGAGATGGTAGCAATCAAAAGGCTATATCAGGAATCATGAACTTCAGAACTGTGTCGACTGTTTGGAATGTAAACAGTAAAGTTTGGTCGAGAGCCATAAAGTTTTTCACCTAACAAGGACTGAAAATAGCTAAATAAATAAAAAAATATTTAGGGTATTGAAGCACATTTTTTGAAGTTTGCTACGAAGTGTTCTTTAAAATATTTAAAATTTCGCAATAAATAACCAAAGAAACAATACAATTTATTTCAAACAGTAAAAAGGCGTGTCCGAATTTATTGAAAGCGATTTTTATACCAGCTAGTATCATTATGGTTTATTTTCATAAACTGTTTGACATTCTATGTCATGTATTACAATGTCCGACAGTCCATATTAGACTTGAACCAAATGATATACATCTGAAACTAAAGGTAAATAAATTGAGTTGGTTGGCGTTTCTAGTTTTTCATTTACTCATCCTGTTACCCCTTAAAAGGACTTCAAATTTTCAAATTATTTTAGTTTTTTCGTTTGTATTTTTTTTGGTCTGTAATCAATATTTGATTTGAACTGGGATATTGTCCTGGCTCAAGACCATTTTGCATCTATATTACTGACATTTATTACTTGGCTGAAGACTACCACGATCATGATTTCGACCATGTCAAAGGTCTTTTCGAGTGGCTTCGCAGCGACTCTTCAACATCAAACCAGGCCTCTTCTCACAAACGAACGAGAAGCACAACTCACTTGCTTCAACATCAAACCAGGCCTCTTCTCACAAACGAACGAGAAGCACAACTCACTTGCCGATTTTGCGTTCAAAAAATCACACCAAGCAATAAAGTACACATGCCATCTTACAAGCATTTGTAAATTATTTTACAAACAAGGAGTCAGTGACGTCATTTTTCGTCCGATATTCATCATTTGAAAGGTATTAATTCCTTCTATTTATTTCTTTTATCAACTCTTACAAAATGTTTCCAAGATATATGAGTTTTTAGCTGTAACCTTGAAAACCACAAAAAATCAATATAAAAGTCAAATAATACTACCAATGAGTTATTCTTAGACAAGAATAAAAATTTTTATTTGAAGTGCTCCCAATGGTCTATTAATTCAGAAAAAAAATTTGGGAAAAAATGCATCATAAACAAGTAAGGAAAGGCTAAAGTCGGGCGGGGCCGACTATATAATACCCTACACCACTCCCAGTGAATGTACCTCGCTTTGATTTCTAAACCCAATTATTTCATGGGAGCAATTTTATGTAGTTCATATAAATTATACAGTTACTATAAATTCATCTTTAGTCATATTTAACGAATATGGTTAATAATATGGTAATTGACCCAAATATCCGACAGACAAATACAAATTATACAGTAGTAATAGGATGAATCGGGCCGACATTTCAAAAGGGGCCTATAACAACATTTTGGGCCTGGTTCAAAACATGGACCTATATATCTCACATTCACGATAGGTATTCCTAGTTGGAAAATATCATGATCTGCAAAATTTGATGAAGATATGAAGTAAGATGTAATTTCTAGAGCTGTAATAGTTCAGAATGGAGCCCATTTGGCTAATACCAAAGTATGGGCATCTCCAAAACAAGTAAGGAAAGGCTAAAGACGGACGGACTTTCTATCTCATTACGGGAAGGATTTTTGAATCCTGTAAATATAAATTTGTTTGACAAAAAATTTTAAGTCGGAAAGGACATTTGTATGGGGGTATATTGAAACCTGGAACGATGTGACCCGCTTTTACCATGTATGTTTATTGGTGAAATATAATATGTAAAGTTTGGCCAAAATCGGATAAACATTCGGGAGCACCATTTGTATGAGGGCTATATCTAAATCTGAACCGATCTTACCCACTTTCAACATAGGTGTTTCTAGTTGGATTATAAGATGTTGTGCCAATTTTAAAGAAAAAACGGGTACAATATGTGGATTTTAGAGCGGAAAAAGTCAAATTGGGAGCGACATTTGTATGGGGGATATATCTAAATCTGAACCGATCACACCCACTTTCAGCATAGGTGTTTCTAGTTCGATTATAAGCTGTTGTGCCAATTTTAAAGAAAAAACGGGTACAATATGTGGATTTTAGAGCGGAAAAAGTCAAATCGGGAGCGACATTTGTATGGGGGCTATATCTAAATCTGAACCGATCACACCCACTTTCAGCATAGGTGTTTCTAGTTCGATTATAAAATGTAGTGCCAATTTTAAAGAAAATCGGGTACAATATGTCTTTTCTAGAGCGGAAAATGTCAAATCGGGAGCGACATTTGTATGGGGGCTATATCTAAATCTGAAACGATCTTACCCAATTTTTGCATACGTGTTTCTAGTTGGATTATAAGATGTTCTGCAAAATTTAAAGAAAACCGGGTACAATATGTCGTTTCTAGAACGGACAATGTCAAATCGGGAGCGACATATCTATATCTAAATCTGAACCGATCTTACCCAATTTTTGCATAGGTGTTTCTAGTTGGATTATAAGATGTTGTGCCAAATTTAAAGAAAATCGGGTACTATATGTGATTTATAGGGCGGAAAAAGTCAAATCGGGAGCGACATTTGTATATATCTAAATCTGAACCGATTTCCTCCAAATTCAATACCGATGGTCATTGGCCAGAAAAAATAACTTCTTCCAAGTTTCATGACAATCGGACAACAATTGCGACCTGTAGAGTGCGAACAAGCTTAGATGGACAGCAGACGGACAGACATCGTTAAATCGACTCAGCTGGTGATTCTAAGCCGATCGGTATACTTAAAGGTGGGTCTAGCTCGATTATTTATTGGTGTTACAAACATTTGGGGCGAAACTAACTTATAATACCCTAGCCCACGAAGTGGTGTAGGGCATAAAAATTTCACAGGAAAAACATGATTTTTAGAGGTGTTTTCAGGAGCGTTTAGCTCACAGATGGCTTGGCCCGCCCAGTGACGAAATATTTTACAGATCATCATTAAACAATTTAATCATCATTTCTGGGGGGTGACCGCTGCAATTTATTTTCATTTTCCATCCTAATGTACATATGTGTGTGAATGTATGTAAGTCAAAGAAAAGTTGCGAAAGTTTTTAATGAAATCAAAAATGCTCCAATGGCGGTGATGGAATATGAAACAGAAGAATATTTATTTTATTTTCACCAAGAAAACAATTGCCACAGATGGCAGTTGTGCAGGTGGAACAATGAAAATCTTCTCTCCCAATTCGTATGAAAATAATTTTAAAGTTCTTAAAATTATGTTGAAAATATCCAAAATTTTAATTTTTTCGTTTGCATTTTTTGGTCTGTAATCAATATTTGATTTGAACTGGGATATTGTCCTGGCTCAAGACCATTTTGCTGCTATATTTAATAGAATGCAAATTTATTTACAAATGGCATGGTGACATTTATTACTTGGCTGCAGACTACCACGATCATGATTTCGACCATGTCAGCGACTTTTCAACATCAAACCCGGCATCTATAAGTAGATGATTCTCACAAACGAACGAGAAGCACAACTCACTTGTCGAATTTGCGTTTAAAAAATCGCACCAAGTAATAAAGCACACATGCCATCTTACAAGCATCTCATTGAGTTGCCTATGTAAGTATGTGTATATGCAGGTATAGTTACCCAGCAATACTTCTGCCGTGCCAACGCTCATTTGTTTTACTTTTTTCGTTTGCATTTTTAAGTCTGTAATCAATATTTGATTTGAACTGGGATATTGTCCTGGCTCAAGACCATTTTGCTTCTATATTTAATAAATAAATAATAATAAATGTCACAAATGCCATTTGTAAATAAATTTGCATTCTATTAAATATAGAAGCAAAATGGTCTTGAGCCAGGACAATATCCCAGTTCAAATCAGATATCCAAAATTAATAAAATTGTTATTATTGCACGCCTGACATTGTACAAGGATATTTTTCCAAAATTTAACCGAAAGTTATACAAAGCACTGTCTTTGTCTATATCTATATGTATTGCCAAACTCTTCCCAGTCCATTGCAACACAATAACATTTCGTACACCATTCATTTATCGTTCGGTAATTTAATGGCTATTATGGACTTAACTTCTTGCTGTCTACACTTTTCCAATAACCATAAGTTTAATGAGGTTTCACTTTGTGGTCTACCGAGGCGGCCACTTTGCCGCACTTCATCGTTCGCCACACTCAGCCACACTCTTTAGCATCATCAGCATCGCCATCATCACGGTCTATTGGTAAATAACAATGTTAAGAATAATTTATTAGTTTTAGTTCTTGTACTCGTACTTGTAAGAGTAATTGCAGTGCAAAACACTGCCAGAAGAATGAAATTTAATTTACATAAATTATCAAGAAAATGTCTAATGAAATTTGTCTGCAGGAGATTGATAAATTGCGAAGGATTAAATGTTCATGTTGGTATACATGCAGTTGTCCATAACGATTAATAAATCCATTAAGGCATCAGAAGGACAGGAAGCAGGATGGTTTTATAGTCAAGGTTATAGAGGAGCTCACAAAATTCATGCAAGATTTGATGTAAATTTTTGTTGTTGTTGAAAAAAAACTGATAAAATAATGTGTCACGCGTTGGCGGAAGGAAGATAAGAAAAGTTCTCGTTTAATAGGGAATGCGAAAGTCATATATTTGACTGATAACGCTATGCAACAAAAATTTTGTCAAAGGGTCATGAATACAATTTTTTGGTGTATTTTGGCTTTCTAAACTCGGAAACGAGGTAAACAAATTTTTTACAGCAATTTTTTTTTAATTTTTAAATTTTCGGCGAAGGTACCTTATAAAATTGTACTCTCATTTTGGAAATATATGATAAATTGAAGGATTGGATATATGATAAATTGAAGGAAATCATAATGGCTACAAATATTGCGCATTACTCTTTCACATAGAAACAGTGGTTTAGGAACAGCCTCCACGAAAAAATCACAAAAAAATGGAAAAAAGTCGGAAAAAATATTCCGTTTTAATTAATAATAATACTAGTTAATAATAGCTAACATTTTAATGCGAAAAACAATGTGTATATGTCAAAAATCTATGGATAAATGTAGAAGTTATGATACACTTTGTAGCCATCATGAGTTCCTTTCATTTAACATATAACCGGGCGTTATCGGACTTATATTTCGTTTTCAAGTTTAGAAAATGAAATGAAATGACCCTTCAACAAAATTTTTATTGCATCGTACAATGGGTATAGTCGTTTCATTGCACTGGATATTAATATTAATAAATGGTATGGGTATAGTCGTTGCTTTGCACTGGATACTTCTGTTTAAAAACCAAACCAAATGAACTCGACTGTGACTCTTTGAGCCGCAAAACTTATTTGTGTATTTTTGTTAGGATCGGAAAATAATTGCAACCTTTACTTTTATTACAAGCATAGATGGACGGTCTGGCATACAGACGGAAATTTATAAATCGAATATAGTTAATTAGAATTATATTTTTTATTTTTCTGATGGTGTGCAATCACACACTAAAAAAATTAAAAAAAAAAATAAAATTTCAAAGCAATCAATTAATGTGAACATTTCGAAAATAAAAATAAAAGAAAATACCTGTGAATACTCTGAAGATTCCAATGACCTTTTCAATATTAAACAATGCATTCCACAGAGGTTGTCGGTTTTCTTAGAAGTGCAGTAATATTACAGGAAAATAAAAATTTTTTAATATAGCCAAACCAAAACAAATACAAATATTAAAAAAATAATTTTATAAATAAATATAATATTTTAATTAATTCAAACCATTATTTATTTCAAATCAAACATTAAATATTCTTATATTTATATTTTCAAAAATCTTAAATAGCATAAATATTGGTAGATAGTGGGTGCTACAGTTTGTTGTATTTCCATGCTATTTCAATTCAAAAAGTACAAATTTCATTTTTCCCCAATCCCCTTTTCCCTTTTTTCATTTTAACCCCAAAAAGTGCAAATTTCGAAAAAATCTGTTTATTTTAAGCGTCTATGCAATCAGAGGAATGTATACACCGAATTTCATCATTCCAGGTGTAGCCGTTTGGTAGGTACCATTTTTATCCCTACGTACCCATTGTATCCCTTGAAAGTACGAATTTGGAAAAAACCTTATATTTTTCACGTCTACGTAACCAAAGGAATGTATACTCCGAATTTCATAACTCTAGCTGCGGTCATTTGGTTGGTACTATTTTTATCCCCTTTTTCTATTTTGTCCCCAAAAAGTACGAATTTCAAAAAAATTTGTTTATTTTCCTTGTCTACACAGTCAGAGGAATGTATACACCGAATTTCATGACTCTAGCTGCGGCCATTTGATTGGTACTATTTGTATCCCATTTTTTCATTTTAAACCCAAAAAGTACGAATTTTGAAAAATCCGAGTATTTTACTTGTCTATGCAATCAGAGGAATGTATACACCAAATTTCATTATTCTAGGTACAGCCGTTTGGTTGGTACTATTTTTATCCCTCTATTCCCATTTCACCCCTTAAAAGTACGAATTTGGAAAAAATACTTTTATATTATGTATCTACTCAATTAGAGGAATGTACACACCGAATTTCGTGTTTCTAGCTGTTGCCGTTTAATATGTACCATTTTTATCCCTTTTTTGCCCCATTTCACCCCCTACAAATATGAATCACTTTATGGTGCACGTTTTTGCTATAAGGGGAATGCGCATACCCAATATCAAGCAAATATAAACAGACATATTCAAAAAACATGCTTAAATACGCTAAAATATTAGGGATTATTATGGGTATTTTTAGTCCTTGTGATGGAAAAATGTTTCCCTTTGGGCCGATTTCGCCCCATTTCAATCCCAACCGATCTACGACTATAAGACGCATTTATGGAAATTTTGAACGTCCTAGCTCCTTTCGTTTAGATGCTAGCGTGCTTTCAACAGACGGACGGATATGGCTAGATCGTCTTAGAATTTTATGACGATCGATATTTTAAGGTGTTACAAACGGAATGACAAAGTTAGTATACCTCCATCCTGGAGGTGGAGGGTATAAAAATAAAGTGATTGAAATTTCTTTCAAAACAAGTTATACAAGGTAAAGTATTTCAAGAGTTAAAGGCTATTGAATGAACACACCTTTTTAAAAAATTGTAATTTCACCACTATTAAATTGGTCATAAATCTTGAAAAATATATTTTTTTAATCTTTTTCCGTATAATACAAGGTTTTCCAACAAGAGGTGTTATTTCGGTATTCAAAGAAAAATCTCATTCTTTGAGATAAATGATCGGATGTTTATTTCATAATAAAGAGGAAGGTATGCCGTTAGTGATGAAAAACAACATCAGACAAATGGCCACCACGACCACGCTTACAGGACCATATCCTTTACATGAAATTTTCCATAACCAATCGGCTGCCATATGGCCTCGATAGCCTCACGAATTCTATCTTTCAGGTATTGAATCGACGCTGGGCTGTTGGCGTAGACCTTATCTTTCACGTGACCCCAAAGGAAGAAGTCGCAAGGTGTTAAATCACAAGATCTCGGTGACCAATTGTGATCTTCGAGAGATAACACGATCAGGAAACTTTCCCGTAAAAGAGCAATGGTTTCGTTGCTTGTGTAGCACGTTGCGTCGTCTTGTTGAAACTAAACGTTTTGCAGATCAATACCATCCAACTCTGACCATAAAAAATTATTAATAATCTCACGATAGCGCAATCCATTCACCGTAACTGTTGATCCAACCTCATTTTCGAAAAAGTAAGATCCAATGACCCCGCCGGACCATAAACCGTACCAAACAGTCACATGATGAGGATGGAGAGGCTTCTCAACAATAACTCTTGGGTTTTCCGAGCCCCAGATGCGACAATTTTGCTTGTTGACGTAGTCACTGAGGTAGAAATGGACCTCATCAGTCAAGATGATTTTTCGATGGAATTCCGGATCATTTCCATTTATGAATTTTAATCATTTCAATACGTTGTTGAAGCGTGTATCGTTCCAATGTAATGACGTACTTTCTACTTGTCAAATGTCAACGAATAAAAGCTTCAAAAGTGACAGCTACCGAATACCGGGTGATTCAAAATAACACCTCTTGTTGGAAAACCCTATATTTACAACAACGATTTGGAACCACTGTGCAACCGTAGAACTACGTTTACGATAGACGATTTAAATTGCGGTAATGTTTCAGCTGTTATGATAAAAGCAGATTGCTTAATACAAATAAACTATGTTTGACCTCCGAACGAGTTTTTTCGTTGCATATATCGTCGCTCGCATGACCAACTAACGGAACTGACATTTTTTCCGAAATTGAGTTAGGACCACTATGGGACTTCTTTAGGCATGTCGCATCTTGTGTGTAAATTATGTGATTGTATATAGTACCGTTATCTCAGAAAAAGCCATAACATTTTCAACGTATCTGCAGATGGACCAAAAAATTTTTCACTAACTAACGTAACTCCAGTTTAGTACCCACTGCTATACTTTATAAAGAAATTTTCCAATATTATTGCAAGATATTATTTAATATGCCAACAAAATGCATGCAAAACTGCAGTATTCTTATTGTTTAGACGCGTTAGAGGTGGTAGATGGGGTTATCTAATTTACCTTTCCCTCTTAGAATAATAACACTGTGTATTTTCTGTAAACGTTATAACTAATGTTCCGTGTAGGGTATTTTATTGACACGTGTGTATGTATGTGTTACAATGTAAGTGTTGGGTTTAATATGTATTGAACTTATGTTGTGTGATTTAATAATTCATTTGTTGAGTTACGTTACAAGTAAACTTTAGTTTAAGTAGGTATGTTTCACTGTGGTATATAATGTGTGTTGTGAGGATCACTATGTAGGTTGGATAAAAGTTGTTCTCATTCGTATCCACTTATATGTTGAGTATGGATTGTTCGAGGAACTTTTTATGGCTGCTGTTGACGTGTGTTGATGTTTTATGTTGCTCTCGTGATGGGTATGTAGATCGCACTGCCTGCTCTTTTAGCGTTAGGTTGACAACTGAACTAAGCACACATAGAGAGAAGGGGGAGAGCCAAGTCGATCTTACAATTGCACGGACATGGAGATAGACGCTAGGAGAGAAAGGATGCCACCCAGCAAACATTCTGTGTTCGCATGAACACTTATAAAACAAGTAAGGAAAGGCTAAAGTCGGGCGTGGCCGACTATAATATAGACGGACGGACGGACGGACATGCTTAAATCGAATCAGGTAGTGATTCTGAGCCGATCGGTATACTTTAAGGTGGGTCTAGCTCCCTTATTTCGAGGTGTTACAAACATTTGGGGCAAAACTAACTTATAATACCCTGTTCCACAGAGTGGTAGGGTATAAAAATATAAATGAGCCAATAAACCTTTCAAATTGTTTTTTAAAAATAAACATACAGACAAAAATTATAGATCCTTGACTCTAAAACGCCATGTTGTCAGTTTATTGACGGGAGAGATTTCAAAATTAAACACGACTCCCCCTAAAATACCTAAAAATAAATACGAAGATTTAGTATCGCTTACTACTGGTGATACGCCAGTAATCAAGTTATGTGAACATACAAATTTCTATAATTCCTTCCTCATTAATTACAAATATTTTTTTCATTAAATTTTTTTATTTTTGTATTTCATATCTATAGTCCAATAAAGATTAAAAAAAAATTCAACTCAAAATCCTGTTTTTTTTTAAATAAAAAAAAAGTATCTGCAACTAAGCAAAAAAAATTTCACAAAGGTAACGTATCTGCATTGGAATCAAAAAATCGCATTAAAATCCAATATAATAACATTTTGCCATAATAATATTGAAGAGTAGACGTCAGAGTACATAATTAGAAAAGCCATAACTTCTTAAATATAGCTCTAGGAGCTAAAAGAAGGATAATTTGTGATCACATAAAAATTCCAAAAAATTTGAAAATGTTAATTGGGCCATAACTTCTTAAATATAGCTCTGGGAGCTAAAAGAAGGATAATTTGTGATCACCAAAAAATCCAAAAATTTTAGAAATGTTAAATGGGCCATAACTTCTTAAATATAGCTCTAGGAGCTAAAAGAAGGATAATTTGTGATCACCAAAAAAATCCAAAAAATTATAAATGTTAAATGGGCCATAACTTCTTAAATATAGCTCTAGGAGCTAAAAGAAGGATAATTTGTGATCACCTAAAAATTCCAAAAATGTTGTAAATGTTAAATGGGCCATAACTTCTTAAATATAGCTCTAGGAGCTAAAAGAAGGATAATTTGTGATCACCAAAAAATCCAAAAATTTTGTAAATGTATCCTGGGCCATAACTTCTTAAATATAGCTCTAGGAGCTAAAAGAAGGATAATTTGTGATCACCAAAAAAATCCAAAAAATTTATAAATGTTAAATGGGCCATAACTTCTTAAATATAGCTCTAGGACTAAAAGAAGGATAATTTGTGATCACAAAAAAATCCAAAAATTTAGAAAATGTTAAATGGCCAATAACTTCTTAAATATATCTCTAGGAGCTAAAAGAAGAATAATTTGTGATCAACCAAAAAATCCAAAAAATTTTTAAATGTTAAATGGGCCATAACTTCTTAAATATAGCTCTAGGAGCTAAAAGAAGGATAATTTGTGATCACCAAAAAATCCAAAAATTTTGAAAATGTTAACTGAGCCATAACTTCTTAAATATAGCTCTAGGAGCTAAAAGAAGGATAATTTGTGATCACCTAAAAATTCCAAAAAATTTGTAAATGTTAAATGGGACATAACTTCTTAAATATAGCTCTAGGAGCTAAAAGAAGAATAATTTGTCATCACCCAAAAATTCAAAAAATTTTGTAAATGTTAAATGGCCTATAGCTTCTTAAATATAGCTCTAGAAGCTAAAAGAAGGATAATTTGTGATCACCTAAAAATTCCAAAAAATTTGTAAATGTTAAATGGGCCATAACTTCTTAAATATAGCTCTAGGAGCTAAAAGAAGGATAATTTGTCATCACCCAAAAATTCCAACAACAGATTTAGATGTAGTCCCCATACAAATGTCGCTCCCGATTTGACTTTTGCGCTCTACAAACCACATATTGTACCCGATTTTCTTTAAATTTGGCACAACATCTTATAGTCCAACTAAACAAAACTATGGTGAAAGTGGGTAAGATCGGTTCAGATTTAAATATAGCCCAAATACAAATGTTGCTCCCAAAAGTTTAACCGATTTTGGCCAGACTATACATTTTATATTTCACCTATTTCGTTTCAAGTTTTAATATATTCTCATACAAATGTCCTTTTCGATTTAACATTTTTTGTCAAACGCATCCATTTACAGGGTACAAAAAACCTTCCCGTTTTCACCGAATTGGATTGTATTCGGATTGAAAGTAAAGTGTATCATATAGTCGGCTCCGCCCGACTTTAGCCTTTCCTTACTTGTTTAAGATGTCGAAAAGTCGAAATTTGAATTTATTTGCTTCAAACTAAAACTGACCCCAGTATGAAAATGATAAATGTTCCCAAAATGTTTTATTGACCACAACTACACGTGAAGTTGGGTTGAGAATTCATTTTTTTCTTGTGCCATTTTTCCATTTTTAAATTGGGGTATTTTTCCATTTTAGAAGAAATGAAGGTTAGTCCCAATTTTGCAAAATGAATAATGGCTTTCGGCCGGGCTCAAAGATTGTAAAAGGCGGTATGTAAAAGGCGGCTACGCAGAGTACGGATTTCTTGAGCTGAAGGTCTTCGGCCGGACTTAAATATTTTTTCTCAATGATATGACCAAAACCAACTACGCAGAGCAAAAGTTTCATCATATTTTTTATTATTCGGCTCACAAAAGCTGAAAAAGCTATACACAAAATATGTATAAAATTCGACATACCGGACAATGTCTCGACTTTATTTATTTTCTCTTATCTGAGAAATATTTTTGTAAGTATATTTTTTCTTTATGCGGCTCACCAAAGCTGAAAATCAGCGTTATTGGTTGCTTTGAAAAACATTAACAAATGAGAATCGTAAGCTTGCTAATTTATAGAAAACTAGCTGCATATGTTTTGCGGCATCTCATATATCTCATTAGATATTATTAATTATATGTGGCGAAGGCATTAGAGGTTTTGGGACACCCATCCCCCACAAAGAAACATATATAAATTCGTTAGTTTTGTTAAGAAACCCACAATTAAAACACACATCTTCAGCCTGCTATTCTAATTATGTGTCATATGATAGCGAACATATGCATGTGTTCGTAATGTTTATGATAAAAGAAGTAAGGAAACATCCTACATCATTGCCTGAAACTTAATCATATTGAGGGTAAGTTGATGTGCTTTTGCATGAGACTAAACATGTAATTATGGAGAGGAAACTTTTGTCGGTTAGCCAAAAGCAACATAAGATGAACTTAAATTGCTTTAGTTTATGAAACAAAACAAAACTTATGTGACGGTCTTTAACACCATCTGCGGTGTTGTGAATATTGTATTGTCAGCTGGGGCCCATAAAAACAAAAATGTTTTTTTTTTTTAGTTTTAGAATGATACCCAGAATCACTCTGACTTTGAACATTAGATCATAACCCATTCCAACATTCATACCGAAATGTTAACCGCAACTACTTTTTCTGTGACCCACTCTAACGTGTAAAGCATGTTCAATATGAATATAATTTCAGGGGGCTAATAATTATTTTTATACCCACCGCCTAAGGATGGGGGTATATTCACTTTGTCATTTCGTTTGTAACACCTTAAAATATTCATCGGAGACCCCATAAAGTATATACATATATTCTGGGTCGTGGTAAAATTCTAAGACGATATAGCCATGTCCGTCTGTCTGTCTGTTGATAGTACGCTAGCTTCCGAAAGAAATGAGCTAGGAGGTTCAAATGTTTCCTAAATGTGTCTTATGGTTGCAGATCGGTTGGGATTGAAAGTGGGCGAAATCGGCCCAGAGGGAAAATTTTTTCCCTCACAAGGACTGAAAATACCCCTAATATTTAGAGTATTTCAGCATGTTTTTTGAACATATTTGCTTTTATTTACTTGATATTAGCAATGCACAATCCCTTTATAGCATAAAAGGTTTGGTGAGTTTTATTTGTAGGGGTCGAAATGGAACAAAAAGCGATAAAAATGGTACCTATCAAACGACAACAGATAGAAACACGAAATTTGGCGTGTACATTCCTCTAATAGATATAAAAGTATTTTTTCTAAATTCGTACTTTTAAGGGGTTAAATGGGGATAGAGGGATAAAAATAGTACCAACCACACGGCTGCACCTAGAATAATGAAATTCGGTGTATATATTCCTCTGATTGTGTCTACACATAAAATAATGGAATTTTTCGAAATTCGTACTTTTTGTGTGTGAAATGGTAAAAGGGGATAAGAATTGTACCAAACAAATGGATGCAGCTAGAACCATGAAATTCGCTGTATATATTCCTCTTACTGAGTAGACACGAAAAATAACAAGTAAAAACGGCGTTAAGTTCGGCCGGGTCGAACTTTATATACCCTCCACCATGGATTGCATTCCACAGAGGTTATCGGTTTTCGTAGAAGTGCAGTAATATTACAGGAAAATATAAATTTTTTAATATAGCCAAACCAAAACAAATACAAATATTGAAAAATTAATTTTATGAATAAATATAATATTTTAATTATTTCAAACCACGCTTATAAGCCAAGGCTACCAATACGTCAATTCAAAAAATAAATATTCTTATATTTATATTTTCAAAAATAATTTTCAAAGCCATAAATATTGGTAGATAGCCTAATAACATATTGGTAGATAGCAAAATAATCTAACTTCATTTCAACCAATTTTTGGCGAAAAGAAAAGTACGAGTATGAGTAGTCGTTTAGTTGGTACTATTTTTATCCCTCTGTACCCGCGTATCCCTTGAAAGTACGAATTTCGAAAAAGTCGTGTATTTTCCGTGTCTACGCAGTCAGAGGAATGTATACTCCGAATTTCATGACTCTAGCTGCGGTCATTTGATTGGTACTATTTTTATCCCTTTTTTCATTTTAACCCCAAAAAGTACGAATTTTGAAATATCCGTGTATTTTACTTGTCTATGCAATCTGAGGAATGTATACACCGAATTTCATTATTCTAGGTACAGCCGTTTGGTTGGTACCATTTTTATCCCTCTATTCCCATTGTACCTCTTAAAAGTACGAATTTGGAAAAAATACTTTTATATTATGTATCTACTCAATTAGAGGAATGTACACATCGAATTTCGTGTTTCTAGCTGTTGTCGTTTAATATGTACCATTTTTATCCCTTTTTTGCCCCATTTCACCCCCTACAAATAAAAATCACTTTATGGTGCACGTTTTTGCTATAAGGGGAATGCGCATACCAAATATCAAGCAAATATAAACAGACACATTCAAAATACATGCTTAAATACGCTAAAATATTAGGGATTATTATGGATATTTTTAGTCCTTGTGAGGGATAATTTTTTCCCTTTGGGCCGATTTCGCCCCGTTTCAATCCCAACCTATCTACGACTATAAGACGCATTTCTGGAAAATTTGAATGTTCTAGCTCCTTTCGTTTAGATGCTAGCGTGCTTTCAACAGACGGACGGACATGGCTAGATCGTCTTAGAATTTTATGACGATCAAGAATATATATACTTTATAGGGTCTCAGGTGTTACAAAACGTGTTACAAAGTTAGTATACCCCCATCCTGGAGGTGGAGGGTATAAAAAGGTTTTTCTAAATTCGTACTTTCAAGGGATTCAATGGGAGCAGAGGGATAAAAATGGTACCAACTAAAAGGCTACAACTAGAATGATGAAATTCGGTGTGTACATCCCTCTAATTTCATAGACACGTTAAATACATAGATTTTCGAAAGTCGTACTTTTAAGAGGTAAAATACGAAAAAGGGGATAAAAATCGTACCAACAAAATGGCCGCAGATAGAATCATGGAATTCGGTGTATACAATATTTTATTAACTGCATAGCCACGTAAAATATTCTTTTTTTTTCAAATTCGTACTTTATTTTGTTGCTTTTACGACAAAAAATGGTAGAATCATGAAGTTGTCTTATATAGATAAGGTATTTTCAGAATTTATAGTTTTGAAATTAAAATAGGATGGAAATACAATCAACCAACCGACTGTAGCTGAAAATACACTCTCTGTCCCCCAATATTTAGGGTATTTATGATTGCTGCCTTTTATTTACTTTATGAATTGAAGTATTATTTCCATTATATATATATACATAGTATAAAAATATTGGTAGCCTTGGCTTGATTTTCATACATTTGAAATTTGTTGCGGACATTCCTCTTGTAGCTTGGAAGCTCCACAAAGCAAATAAAAGTTTTAGCTGGCGAAATGGGACAAAAAGGGATAAAATATGGTACCAATGATACGACAACAGCTAGAATCATGAAATTCGACTTGTACATCCCTCTAATTGCATAGACATGTAAACTAGAGGGATTTTTAGCAATTCGTACTTTTAAGGGATATAATTGAAAAAGAGGGATAAAAATGGGACCTACCAAACCGCTGAGGTTGAAATCATGAAATTCGGTGAAGACACACTATGAAGAACAAAAAGTTATTTTTTCGAAATTTGTACATTTGGGCGGAGAATGGGGCGAATGGGGATATCTTTAAAATTTGTACTTTTCTCATCAAAATAATAGAGTCACTTTGTCTGTATCTGAAAATGCTTCTCCCTAATATCGACTGACAATCACCTAATATTTAGGCATATACACCACTACAGCATTGTATTTAAATATAGTAGTAGATTTTAAACAGTGCGCATAAGTATAGATTATAGTTTTAAATAGTAAACAAATATTATAAAGTGCCTAAAAATATCACAATTTTCGTAATATGGTACTGTTATTCTATGTAAAGTCTGCTGGTAATACTGTGGAATGCACTCCGTGGTGGAGGGTATATAAGATTCGGCCCGGCCTATTCTTGACTATTTTGTATGGAATGACAAAATTTATATACCCACAATACTATGGTGGACGATACTCTACACAAGGCTCTACCGGCAATAGTCAATATTATGGTGATGGAACTTTCCACCCCTTTGATTAGTCTATGGACAGATTTAAAAAAACGTATCCACAATTTAAACAATATTTTCAAAGCGCTTTTCATTCTTGATAAAAATAGACTTCATTTGTTTAAAGTTTGTCAAATAAAATAATAAATTCAATTCAATGTAAAATTGTCTATATCCATCCAGGATGATTTGAATTTATTTAATATTCAGAGAATCCAACTAAACTCACTTTTCCAAGTGAAACTTTTTCATCAATTGATGGACAGGACATCAACCCTGAGATTCCAAAGTTTATCAATTATCATAGAATTTGAAATTTATGTATGTCATCATAGATATTTTGCTGTTGTAAATATGTTTTGAATAAACTTCATTCACTCAACATTTAATTAAATTTTAATTAGTCATAAAATTGAAAAACAAAAGTTCTCTAATTTCCTGAAATTTTAAGACCACAGTAGAGAAAGTAATTTTGAAATTTTTGTGGTTACATCCGTTTTCGTACCTTTCGTAGCAGGACTGTGTGTGCTGTAAAAGATGTAAAAAATAGTCTATTAAGATACATTTGGAGAATTAATTACATTGATAATGAATTTGGAAAACAAAAACCACATAATATTGGTTTTGATAATTTCTGTGTAGGTACGTTGGAATATTGAAATTCTTATGAGGGTGGTTATATTATGATTTCAATGGAACATTAAGACTACATAGGTACACATCTTTACTGCGCAGAACAGTATAAAAAAATTAAATCATGGAGTAGTAGATGGAGGAGCAAACAACCCCATCTTATCAGTTGCTACAACATTCTGAAAAGTCGTAAAATGCATGCAATTTGATTAACCACATTTTTCACATTTATTAGGCATTTCAAAACATATTTTACAGTATAATAGGAGCATATTTACAGAACAAAATTATAAAATAAAAATACTTGAATTATGTACGAATCTCAATATTTTATTAACAAAAATTAAATTAACAAAATTGACAAATGGACGTATTTGACGAAGTTTTTTAATAGACTGAAGAAAAAATGTATAAGGGTTGTTTCATCAATATGAGTACTCAATATACGATTGCTTGATTTCATTTGCTTGATTTCATTTGATCATATGTGCCAGTTAGAATGATAGTGGTCTAAGTCACACTTTATCCGTTCTAAGATATGCAATGGTTTATGTTTGAGTAAATTGAAAAATATTTTTCCACCGAAACAACCTTTTTTTCTTAGAATATCCTACTACTAAAGGGTGATTTTTTAAAAGCTATAGGAAAGTTTTTCAAAAAACAAATAAAATTCAGAAAAATGCATGAAATCTTTATTTGAATCGATAGTATGGTCCATATAATTCAATGTTTGAAGATTATTTCATGCAAATGTTGACCTTGACTGCGCCTCAAATGGTCCATCCGCTTAGTCCAATTTTGGTATTTCTACGTTTTTGAGTAACCAATTGCTGCGAACGGCGACGAATCGATAATTGATGGTCATCATTAACACTGGCCGATACAGCTGCGATATTTTCTTCAGTTTGCACTCTACGTAAGCGTGTTGGTGGTTTAATGTCCAACAATGTAAATTTGGTGCGAAATTTAGTCACAATAAAATGGAAGCTGACCATAAAATGGAAGAAGCGCGCGATGAACTTTCTTAACAGAGCACGCATTTTGCCAAAAAGATAATAGCTAAAAAATCACCCTTTATAACGAACTTTTATAAAAAAAATTGACAACATTGGTACCTCTAAGGGAACCACTACTTTCAAAGGATGCCCTGACTTAGCCCACTTTCATTTATCTCAAAATTGAAAATATTAAACAAAAAATATTTATGAAATGAAAGAAAGCACAAAATATTTTAGTTAAAAAAAATATAAAAATATTTACAGGTTGTTCGTCTAGAAACTTTATATTGAAATTATTATTTACTTTTTAAATAATTGTTATTCAAATTATCTGAATCCTTTAAAGTGGACATTATAAATAAAAAATGTTTGTTTGTTCCGTGAATATAGTGTGACTTAGAGCACTTTTAAACTAATACTAAAGACAATTTTGGTGCGCATAAAATGAGAAATGTCATTAAAAGGGTACATTTTTTAAAAATGTCAAACATAAAAGTTCTTAAATTAGAGATCTGATCAAATTAAAGAGAAAAATTGGGATATCTCTTTTTTTGTTTTTGACTTAGACCACTATCCGTCTAACTGGCACATATATTCTTGATCGTCACAAAATTCTAAGACGATCCAACCATGTCCGTCCGTCCGTCTGTTGACAGCACGCGTGCATCTAAAGGAGAGAAGCTAGGACGTTCAAATTTGACACAAATATATCTTACAGTCGTAGATCGGTTGGGATTGAAGCTGGGCGAAATCGGTCGAAAGGGAAACAATTTTCCCCTTGTTAAAATACCCATATTATCCCCTAATATTTTAGATTATTTAAGCATGTTTATACACTCCACGAGAGTATTATGTGTTTGTGCATTTGTTTGTAACACCCAAAAGGAAGAGAGATAGACCCATTGTAAATTATACCGATCGACTTAGAATCACTTTTTGAATCGATTTAGCAATGTCCGTCCGTCTGTCTGTCTGTCTGTCTGTCTGTCTGTCTGTCTGTCTGTCTGTCTGTCTGTCCGTCCATCTATTCTTGTAATCACGATACAGGTCGCAATTGTAGACTGAACCAAATGAAAGTTTGCACAACGAAGTTTTTCGGGATAAGGACGAACGCTATTTAATTTGAAGAAAATCGGTTCAGATTTAGATATAGCCCCCATACGAATTTCACTCCTGATTTGACACTTTTTACTCTGGATACCACATATTACAACAGATTTTCTTAAAAATTGGCAAAACATCTTATATTCCAACTAGAAACACCTGTGGTAAAAATGGGTCAGATCGGTTCAGATTTATATATAGCTCCCATACAAATTTCGCTCCCGATTTGACTTTTTCCGCTCTAGAAACCACATATTGTATCATATTGTCTTCAGATTTGACAAACCATCATATAATTCAACTAGAAACACCTGTTGTTAAAATGGGTCAGATCGGTTCAGATTTACATATAGCTCCCATGCGAATTTCTCTCCCGATTTTAATCTTTTCACTCTAGATACCATATATTACAAGAGATTTTCTTAAAAATTGGCAAAACATCTTATATTTCAACTAGAAACACCTGTGGTAAAAATGTGTTAGATCGGTTCAGATTTATATATAGCTCACATACAAATTTCGCTCCCGATTTAACTTTTTCCGCCCCAGAAACCACGAATTTTCACCGAATTTCTTCAAAGTGAGCATAACACCTTATATTTGTACTGGAAGAACTTATTGTGAAAGTAAGTCACATTTTTTCATGTTTGGATATAGCCCCGATACAAATATCTTATCGATTTGACAAATCGAACCAGGTCGTATTAGCCTATGATTAGGAAACATACAAAAATTCTTCCCGTTTTCACTTTTTTACCGAGTTGAGCTGTATTCGGTTGGAAAGTGGAGTGTATCATATAGTCGGCCCCGCCCGACTTTAGCCTTTCATTACTTGTTTTTCAATACGTCTGCTTGTACTTACTTTGTATTGGGTATGAACATTCGCCCTCGTATGAGGTGAAATGGGGCAAAAAGGAATAAAAGTAGAACATTTCAAATGAAAACAGCTAGAAACACTGTGTACATTCCTCTAATTGAATAGATGCATAATATAAAAGTATTTTTTCCAAAATTAGGGCAGCTGGAGTCATGAAATTTGGCGTATACATTCTTCTGACTGCGGAGACAAGGAAATAAAAGTTTTTTCCGAATTCGTACATTCAAGGGATACAATGGGATCAGAGGGATAAAGATGGTACCAACCAAACGGCAACAGCTAGAATGATGGAATTCGGTATGTACAATCCATGCAATGAGTACGTTAGAGATAATGGATTTTCAAAATTTGTACTTTTGGAATTAAAATAGAATGGAAATACAACCAACTGTAGCACCCACTATCCACCAATATTTATGGTATTTAAGCTTTTGAAGATTGCTGTCGTATATTTACTTTTTGAATTGATTTGAAGTATTATTTCGATATATGGGCATTTCGCATGTTTTGTTTTGATAAAATTTAATAAAGAGAGGCATTACGCATTGACTTTGGTGTCTAAAATCTTTCAGAGAGTACGAAGAGCCAAAAAAAGAAAGGATACGAAGTTAAACGACTGCTATTAACTTCAACTTTTTGCTTTGCATTATCACATATTTCGATGTCACGTTCGACATGGAAAAACAACATTTGTTGTTACTGTGTCTAAAGTACACACAGAGAGATCATCAAATTTTGAGTACAAACAGACATTTTTATGGAATTAAAATAAAACAAGTAAAAACGGCGTTAAGTTCGGCCGGGTCGAACTTTATATACCCTCTACCATGGATTGCATTCCACAGAGGTTGTCGGTTTTCGTAAAAGTGCAGTAATATTACAGGAAAATATAATTTTTTTAATATAGGCAAACCAAAACAACTACAAATATTGAAAAAATAATTTTATAAATAAATATAATATTTTAATTATTTTAAACCATTATTTACTTCAAATCAAATAATAAATATTCTTATATTTATATTTTCAAAAAGCTTAAATACCATAAATATTGGTATATAGTGGGAGCTACAGTTGGTTGTATTTTCATTCTATTTTAATTCCAAAAGTACAAAAAAATCCATTATCAGAGGTACATAGTGCAAAATAACCTAACTTCATGATTCAACCAATTTTTGTCATAATAGAAAAGGTACAAATTAAAAAAAAAAACTTTTTATTTTGAGTGTCTATGCAGGCAGAGGAATGTATACACCGAATTCCATAATTCCAGCTGCGACCATGTGGTTGGTACCATTTTTACCCCCTTGACGTTTCTACGCAATTAGAATTTCATCATTCTAGCTGTAGTCATTTAGTTGGTACTATTTTTATCCCTCTGTACCATTGTATCCCTTGAAAGTACGAATTTCGAAAAATTCGTTTATTTTCCGATTCCTACGCAATCAGAGGAATGTATACTCCGAATTGCATGACTCTAGCTGCGGTCATTTGGTTGGTACTATTTGTATCCCCTTTTTCAATTTTATCCCCAAAATGTACGAATTTCGAAAAATTCGTCTATTTTCCGTGTCTACGCAGTCAGAGGAATGTGTACTCAGAATTTCATGACTCTAGCTGCGGTCATTTAATTGGTACTATTTTTATCCCTTTTTTTCATTTTAACCCCAAAAAGTACGAATTTCGAAAAACCTGTTTATTTTAAGTGTCTACGCAATCAGAGGAATGCATACACCGAATTTCATTACTCCAGGTGTAGCCGTTTGGTTGGTACCTTTTTTATCCCTCCGTACTCATTGTATCCCTTGAAAGTACGCATTTGGAAAAAACCATTTATTTCTCATGTCTACGTAGTCAAAGGAATGTATACTTCGAATTTCATGACGCTAGTTGCGATCATTTGGTTGGTACTATTTTTATCCCCTTTTTCTATTTTGTCCCCAAAAAGTACGAATTTCGAATTCATGACTCTAGCTGCGGTCATTTGGTTGGTACTATTTTTATCCCCTTTTTCTATTTTGTCCCCAAAAAGTACGAATTTCGAAAAATCAGTTTATTTTCCGTGCGTACACAGTCAGAGGAATGTATACTCCGAATTTCATGACTCTAGCTGCGGCCATTTGATTGGTACTATTTTTATCCCCTTTTTTCATATTATCCCCAAAAAGTACGAATTTCGAAAAATCCATGTATCTTACTTATCTATGCAATCAGAGGAATGTTTACACCGAATTTCATTATTCTAGTTACAGCCGTTAGGTTGGTACCATTTTTATCCCTCTATTCCTATTTTACCCCTTAAAAGTACGAATTTAAAAAAAATACTTTTATATCATGTATCTACTCAATTAGAGGAATGTACACACCGAGTTTCGTGTTTCTAGCTGTTGTCGTTTAATGTGTACCATTTTTATCCCTTTTTTTCCCCATTTCACCCCCTACAAATAGAAGCACTTTATGGTGCAGTTTTTTGCGCATACCAAATATCAAGCAAATATAAACAGACATATTCAAAAAACATTCTTAAATACGCTAAAATAGTAGGGATTATTATGGGTATTTTTAGTCCTTGTGAGGGAAAATGTTTTCCCTTTGGGCCGATTTCGCCCCATTTCAATCCCAACCGATCTACGACTATAAGACGCATTTATGGAAAATTTGGACGTCCTAGCTCCTTTCGTTTAGATGCTAGCGTGCTTTCAACAGACGGACAGACGGACGGACGAACATGGCTAGATCGTCTTAGTATTTTATGACGATCAAGAATATATAGGGTCTCAGGTCAATATTTGAAGGTGTTACAAACGGAATGACAAAGTTAGTATACCCCCATCCTGGAGGTGGAGGGTATAAAAACCTTACTGGAAAACCAGAAAATTTGTGACCATAGTATTTCTTTAAAGTGCGACAACTTAAGTGTGAAAATTAAAAATTTGAAAAAAAAAAAACTTGTTATCATTAAAATTCAGATGAGCACAAACGGAAGCAGAACAAGTAAGGAAAGGCTAAAGTCGGGCGGTGCCGACTATGTGATACACTCCACTTTCTCTCCGAATACAATTCAATTCGGTAAAAAAGTGAAAATGGGAAGAATTTTTGTATATTTGTCAAATCGAGAAGAATATTTGTATCGGGGCTATATCGAAACATGGAATGAAGTGACTAACTTTCACCATATGTTCCTCCAGTTCAAGTGTAACGTCTTATTCTCATTTTGAAGAAATTCGGTAAAAATACGTGGTTTCTGAGGCGGAAAAAGTCAAATCGGGAGTGAAATTTGTGTGGGAGCTATATGTAAATCTGTACCGATCTGACCCATTTTCACCATGGGTGCTTCTAGTTGAAATATAAGAAATTTAGCAAGATGTGAAGAAGATCTGTTAAAATATGTGGTTTCTAGAGCGGAAAACGTCAAATCGGGAGTGAAATTTGTGTGGGGGGCTATATCTAAATCTGAACCGATTTGCCTCAAATTAAATAGCGTTCGTCCTTTATCCACAAAACTTATGTGTGCCAATTTTTGTTAAGATCGGACTATAATTGCGACCTGTAATTTGATTACAACAATAGATGGACAGGCGGACAGATACATTTTTATACACTCCACGAGAGTGTTATGTCTTTGTGCATTTGTTTGTTACACCCAAAAGGAAGATAGACCCATTGTTAACAAGTAAGGAAAGGCTAAAGTCGGGCGGGGCCGACTATATGGTACACTCCACTTTCTATCGGAATACAATTAAATTCAGTAAACAAGTAAGGAAAGGCTAAAGTCGGGCGGGGCCGACTATATAATACCCTACACCACTCCCTGCGTATATACTTCGCTTTTATTACTAAACCCAGGTGTTTCATGGGAGCAATTTTATGTAGTTCATATAAATTATACAGTATAAATTCATCTTTAGTCATGTTTAACGAATATGGTAAATAATTGATCCAATTTTCCGACAGACAAATACAAATTATACAGTAGTAATAAGATAAATCGGACCGACAGAGCGGCAAATGTCAAATCGTGAGCGACATTTGCATGGGGGCTATATCTAAATCTGAACCGATCTTACCCAATTTTTGCATACGTGTTTCTAGTTGGATTATAAGATGTTGTGCCAAATTTAAAGAAAATCGGGTACAAGATGTGGTTTCTAGAGCGGAAAATGTCAAATCGGGAGCGACATTTGTATGGGGGCTATATCTAAATCTGAACCGATTTCCTCCAAATTCAATACCGATGGTCCTTGGCCAGAAACAATAACTTCTGCCAAGTTTCATGACAATCGGACAGCAATTGCGACCTGTAGAGTGCGAACAAGCTTAGATGGACAGCAGACGGACGGACAGACGGACAGACAGACATCGTTAAATCGACTCAGCTGGTGATTCTAAGCCGATCGGTATACTTAAAGGTGGGTCTAGCTCGATTATTTCTTGGTGTTACAAACATTTGGCGCGAAACTTTATTACTTGGCTGCAGACTACCACTATCATGATTTCCACCCTGTCAAAGGTCTTATCGCAGCGTCTTTTTAACATCAAACCCGGCCTCTTTAAGGAAATGATTATCACAAACGAACGAGAAGCATAACTCACTTTCCGAAAAAAATCGCACCAAGTTATAAAGTACGCATGACATCTTACAAGCATCTCATTGTAAGTATGTGTATATGCAGGTATAGTTACACGGCAATACTTCTGTCGTGCCAACGCTCATTTCTTTTAAAAAATCACATTATACAATGTGAACATGCTTTATTTCAAAATATATTTTTTTGAAAGCTTAAAAAATGTTTCAAATTTTAACAAAATTGTGAATAAAAAACGATTTTAAATGGATTTTATTGCCTACTAGTATTTTATATCCGGCGTTGCACGGGTTCATTTTTCCCTATTCCCTTACTTCATATGCTTTGGAAGATAAAATGAGTATTTTTTACAATTTTAAAATATTTTTTGTGTGGGAGATACCACCTGCCTTTGTCCCATCATGACCGAGTATATCCAGGAACTATCGTCTGTCTAGAAGTTAGATATAGTAAAATTTTCAGGAGAAAAGAAATTAAATATATTCACTAAATTTCACTACTATTTTTATCCCTTTTTGTCCATCTCGCCTTTTAAAAGTACAAATTTTCGAAAAATCCCTATTTACAGCTCTTCTGCACGTTCAGTGAAAGGAACACACTGAATTTCATGTTTCTAGCTAGTGCCGTTTAGTCAGGACGAAGGTTCAATTCAATTTCATGACCCTGGCTTCAGCCGTTTGGTCGGGGGGGCTGCTCGATGATAAGTCAGTCAGTAACGCAACTTTTTTATATATATAGATGACAACCTTTTATAGATTTAAATGCATTGACTTTTTTAAAATGTTTGAATTGTATTACAAAACATAAACAAATTACCCACAAAAGTTAAATGAACATTAAAATCCTTACTACAATTAAATTAAATTGAGGGTAATTTTCAAAAGTTTTATTCGTAGAAATACACTTCGCTGAATTACTTTTCAAAAGAAATAATGAACATCCATTAAAACGGACACTTAACACTTACCAAAGGTAAACTCTAAACAATTTATTTATAAATTTTCCAAAGTAATAAAAATGCAGATAACACGCTTCGAAGAAGACGAAAACATTTAGTTTGAATAACACTTCAAGAATGTCTCTGAGTCGCTAATTACCTGTAAATTAAGTAAATTGCTCTGCAATTATAACAGGCGTAATGTCTCTCGGCTCGGTTAGAGAGTGTCCTTTATGCTACGCTTAAGTCCATCCAAAGTGGCCTGTCTGGCCACCGGTATAACTGCCCTTAATTATTAACAATGATGTGCAATTAAACGATTCGTTTGTTATTCTGAGCGCTTCGAAATAATTACAAATCCATGGCGTTCTCCACCAAAGGCACTTGAGGGTAATTTGGTTGAATGTGAAGCGACACTCGTTGGATTTACATAAAATTCGATTTGTGAATGTTGTTTTTGGGTTTATTTTTGCCATTTTTAATCTGAAAATGTTAAAAGCCCAAAGGTCTTTTGTTAATGGTCACTTGGCCATTGGAGGACTCATTAAAAACAAGTTATTTTATAAAGGGTGATTTTTTAAGAGCTTGATAACTTTTTTTTTAAAAAAAACGCATAAAATTTGCAAAATCTCATCGGTTCTTTATTTGAAACGTTAGATTGGTCCATGACATTTACTTTTTGAAGATAATTTCATTTAAATGTTGACCGCGGCTGCGTCTTAGGTGGTCCATTCGGAAAGTCCAATTTTGGGCAACTTTTTCGAGCATTTCGGCCGGAATAGCCCGAATTTCTTCGGAAATGTTGTCTTCCAAAGCTGGAATAGTTGCTGGCTTATTTCTGTAGACTTTAGACTTGACGTAGCCCCACAAAAAATAGTCTAAAGGCGTCAAATCGCATGATCTTGGTGGCCAACTTACCGGTCCATTTCTTGAGATGAATTGTTCCTCCGAAGTTTTCTCTCAAAATGGCCATAGAATCGCGAGCTGTGTGGCATGTAGCGCCATCTTGTTGAAACCACATGTCAACCAAGTTCAGTTCTTCCATTTTGGGCAAAAAAAAGTTGGATATCATCTCACGGTAGCGCTCACCATTCACAGTTACGTTACGATTCGCATCATCTTTGAAGAAGTACGGTCCAATGATGCCACCAGCCCATAAACCGCACCAAACTGTGACTTTTTCTGGATGCATTGGTAGCTCTTGCAATGCTTCTTGCTGATATTCACTCCAAAATCGACAATTCTGCCTATTTACGTACCCATTGAGCCAAAAATGAGCTTCGTCGCTGAACACAATTTCTTTCTTTCTGAACTTTCTTAACAGAGCACGCATTTTGATAATAAAATTCAATGATTTGCAAGCGTTGCTCGTTAGTAAGTCTATTCATGATGAAATGTCAAAGCATACTGAGCATCTTTCTCTTTGACACCATGTCTGAAATCCCACGTGATCTGTCAAATACTAATCATGAAAATCCTAACCTCAAAATAATCACTCTTTATTTGTT